>PVJA010041937.1:0-17601 GCA_004027025.1 Myocastor coypus | reverse complement strand
AAGAAAGAAAAGAAAAACTGCGAAGGCAGAAAGAATATGGACTCAAAGTCTACACAGAATGTCCAATGAAAATGAATTGCTTCTGTGTTTTTTTACTAGAGCTTATTTACACACCTACAGCAAAAGAGAAAGCTTGCTTAGTTGTTCTTGCTTCTTTAAGAGAAACCACAGTTTGTTTTCAAATTTAGCTTGAAAGAACAGAGTCTTCTGGTAGCCTTAGGGGGCCAGGAGCCTGAGGGTGGAGGCCTGGAGCTCTGAGAGAGAGAGATGGGGTCCTTTGGAGTGACCTGTGTTCCTCACCTCTGACATCAGATATCCACTTTTATCTTTTTGAGAGGATGCTTTTGATGCTGGGTATCAAACGAGGCTCAAGAGCTTCATGCCAAAGTGCTTGAGCGGCCTTCACAACACTTGAGCAACATTTCTTAAGCCCAAAGGGCTGTTGTTTCTTGTCTTTTCCATCTTCTTATGTTTTTCCTTCTTTATAGCTCAGGCAAGATTATTTGTCTGTTTATTATACTACCTTATGATCTAACAGGAGATTGCAAATGAGAAAATGAAGCTTTTACTGCTACCGATTCAGAAATGACCTTTTTCCTTTACACATAATTTTTCTTTTTTTTTTTTTTTTTCCTTTTTGAAATGAAAGTCTTGTAATTTTGCAGGCTGACATATTCTTCATATAGCTGGATGACACCGATTAGGCTAGGAGCAGACTAACCTGTGGTCACCTTTTCCTTCAGTGGTGTCACAGTAGGGGTGGGGGACTGTAGGAGTCCCCACCAGGTTCTCATCTTGTTCCTAGAGGTCAATATTTGTAATCTCAAAGATGTTATTGCAGTCCCACCAAGCTAATTCCAATCTACCACTCCTCGTGCCACCCACAGAGAAAGTAAAGACGTTAAAGCATATTTATAATTATTGGGGAGCCGAGGGTCCCTAAGTCTAGCCATGAAGATGGTTTTCTATAACAGAGGCCGATCCAGGACCGCGCTGGAGCTTTATTCAGTGGAGGTGGAGTGACGTGAGGAGGAATGGCTGAGAATTGTGGGAGGTAGGCGTGCCCTGTGAGCCGGGCTAAGTGGGTGGCCTGCATTCACCTCTGCCGTATGCAGGGAGAACACGTAGAGCAAGCAATTTGCATTATGCTAGTGAGATAGTATCTAATATTTCAGAGGTCCGGTGCTTCAGCTCTGACATAGTCTTTCAATCCCCAGGAAGTCACAGCCTCTATCTGGAGGCTTCTTCCCAGCTGGCAGTGCAGAGCACTGGCCCTTCCACCTGTCTCTTCCTGGCTCCTATGAAGGAATAGCAGGTGTAGACTGTCAGGAAACCTTCAGGCCACTTTCAAGGAACACCCCCCAGCACCTCAGCTAGACAAATAGCCATTGTTTAAGGCCACCTGAAAGGATAAAGAGAAGTCCTAGCAGGCTCTGTGTATGCCAATACAAGGAAGTGGGGTAGTCTCTGCTTTCAAGGAGAGCTGCTCAGATGATCCTCCACGGGGCTCTTCCCTGGGAAACCTGCTAGGGGCTCGGGGCCACAATATTGTACTACTCTCCACCCACAATGTAGCACCGCACTTGTTACAGCCATTTTTCATGTGGGAGGGAGAGAGGGAAAAGGGAGGAAAGCAATATTTGTTTACAGACGAGTGAAGGAGGGACTGCTATTTCTTTTCTTCAAGTTCTGTATTGGTGAGAACTTGGGCACCCAGCTGGTCAGATGTGGGGAAGGATGGGAAAGAGCGAAGATAGAATTGAAGCGTAACGTAAATATTTAAATGAAAGACTTATCTTTCAAGGTCAAATCCCCCCAGGGTTAACTCTGAAACCTTGTACAGTGCTTGGTACAATTGTTGTCAATGTCAGCCATCTGGATGAGTCACGGCCATTGCTTGAACGGTTTGCTCTCAGTGAAAGCCTGAAAGAATGTTCTGTCTCTAGGTGACTCTCCTTAGGCACACTGTGTAACTTCAGTTCCTTTCCTCTGTAGCCCCACAATCTTCAACAGAGGGGTTGAGACACTACAGACCTACAGGATGCCACAGTACAGGTTCTCATGTCCTGAGTCCTTACTGACCTTGAAGGGCTAGGGTCAAAATATTGGCAATCCTTGTAGCCCTTCTTTTTCACTAATTTTTGTTCTGTAAGCTTATATTCTTAACCCTCTAGAAGGGAAGCTTCGTGATACTATTACTCTATATCATAGGCACTTCAGCCAAACATCACTCACTGTCTTTCTGAATATCAAACATCTTAGACTTAACATGGAATTGGTATTTTCCATAGATCATCGATATTCTAATAAATCTCTATAGAATGTAATAAAAGCAGTTGTGCATTTTTACACAGACATTTAGAAATCTGAGGATGTGCAAAATTGTAGCCTGTCAATGCTATGGCATTTTGCCTTGGAAGATACCAAAGTTCAATGTTTCGTTAATCAAGTCTTGCTTTAACTTGCTCTTAGCCACCCAGCAAAAAAGTTTAACTACGAGGCATAAAATGAAAAGCTAGATTAGTATACTGAGCTGTGAAAGGCTTAAATCAATAGCTTCCAACATTGCCAGTTTTACCGGTAACCCACTGCAATTATGTTATTTTATTTATTTATTTATTTATTTATTTATTTATTTGCAGGACTGGGGTTCGAACTCATGACCTCGTACTTGCCAGGGAGGCACTTGTGCCACAGAGCTATCTCCCCAGCTCCCCGACTGCAATTATGGAACACTGGACTATGTATACACCTGCTTCCTCTTAGTTCAAAGAGAAGAAACTTTTTTTTTCTTTACCAGTATCGATTAGAAAATTTATCACCTCTACATTCTGTGCTCTGTATAACCAATATGAGGACAACAGCATGCATTGTATCAATTATTGCGAATGTACTACTACCGTGTTTTGAAACTGTCATATTGTTGTTTCTTATTAAAAGTAATAAAAAATTAAAAAATAAAAGCAGTGGGGTTTAAAAAAAAAAGAATTAATGACAAACACAAGGCACACTGCCCTTCATCTCCTCAGCATCCTCCCTCATCCTAGAACACTCTGGGTTCATAATTCTCCCCTCTGTCTGACGCAGCTGTGGAAAGCCTGGCCTGAGTGTTTCTGTGGGCTGTGACTCAACACTGGCGAACGCTGCTGAGCACAGCCAATGGAAAGGCAGCTCGGCAAATCCTGACAGGGAGTCTGCGGCCGCCTTATTCCCTGGACCTGGCACGGTGGGACGTCTGGCTCTTCCCAAAAGTTCAAAGGACCGTGAAAGGTAAATAATTTGAATTGCTTTGGGAAATCCAGGCAGCCATGACAGTATGCCCTGAGAAACTCGTGAAAGAAGGCTTCGAGCACCGCTTCAGAATGGGAGGAGTTCTGAGCGGGATTAATGCTCACCCTCCTTTTTAAAAATTTTTATTTTTTTATGCAACTGGGGATAGAACTCAGGATGTTGTACTTGCCAGGCAGGTACTTGTGCCCCTGAGCTATCTCCCCGGCCCCTGCTTATGCTCCTTTTAATGCAATTAATTTTTTTTTAATTTAAACTTCACTCTAATTTTCAGTATGTGCTTAAATGAAATATTGTTGCCTTAAAATATGAGAACAGATTTTTAAGGGCAACAGCCTGTCATATGTTCCTTTAGCTAATGCGCAATTTAAAAATTCACCTTACAATTAAATGCACATTCTAAAGAGAGAACATGAGTAACACATAACTTGAAATGCAACATAGATTCAGATGCATTTTAGCTGCCAGCATTTAATTTAAGCTACTGTGGCTTCAGTGTTGGATAATTGAAATCTAAAGTCAAGAATCAACAATGTAATATAAATCATTAAATAAGGACCTGTAAGATAAGCCATATTACTTTTTCCTTAAGCATAAAAATTACATTTTTAAACAAATAATTTTATGTCAGCGCTTTTTGAGCAAATTTCTTGACCTGACTATTTAAGCATCTCTTGAATAGATTTGTTTTCTCTCATTCTTCCTGGAGTGTTGTCATTCTGTTGTGGAAGTTGTGTTTGTATCTTTGGAGTCAGTTCACAGCCTGCTAACGCCTGTGCTCAAACTACCTACCTGCTCTCCATGTACATGGGGTGCTCAAATGTACTATAGTAAGTACCACAAGGCTATTGTCAAATTCTTCCTGACAGTCCCAAATAGAAAAAATTAAAGAGGCAGGCTGCCTAAGTTCTAGAGCTTTCCAGTACTCTAAATATAGATACACAGTCATTTTAGGCTTCATATTTTTTCTACCATGGAAACTCGAAAGATTGACAGATTCCTGGACTCCGGTCTAGCAACAGCTGATATAAACTCAGAGGAACACACTTATATTCATAGCTCCTTTAGTGATAGAATGGGCAATTATGGAAGCTAATAAAGAGCTGCTAGAATTCCTGAAAAAGATGTTTAATTAAGTATGTTAAAAGATAACATTTCTTTGGGCTGGCCTGATAGTTCTGCAGACTAAAGCGCCTGCTTAGGCAGAGCGCAGGGGCCAGGGTTTGATCCCCTGTGTATTGTGCTGGCCTGCCCCTGGGGCAAGCTGAGATGGTGATAGGTGTAGAGGCTCATGCCTGTCATCCCAGTGCTTGGGTGGCTGACTTTTTTTTTTTTTTTAAGGGAAGGATCTGCAGAGTGTTCGGGTTCTCATTACTAGATTGGACTCAGAGTGATCCACCTGTTTACAGCCTCCCAAGAGCTGAGATTACAGGCAGGAACCGCCATGCCCAGTCTCAATTGGCTTCTCAGCCAGCCCTGGATACAGGCCAGCACAGCAGGCCTGGGGATTGAACCCCAAGCCCTTGCGCCTGTTTGCAGGTGCTTTAATCCACTGAGCTATTTGGCTGGCCTGGGAGGCTGAAAACAAGAGAATCACTATTAGTTTGATTTACATAGCGAAACCCTGTAGATCCTGTACTAAGTAAATGAAAAAAAAAAAAAAAAGACAATATTTTTCAATGTTATTATATAAGCTACATGTATGTATATCTTTTATTTTTATCATTTATGAGAAATAGTGGAAATAGTTCATAAACTTGATTGTAGTTATGATTAATTTCACATAGCTTGTACTTATCATTAGGGCTGAGAACCTAACTAAATTTGGAATAAAACCATATTTGACTTAATGCTGCAAATTTTTTTTTGATTAAAATTCTTCTCATAACATTGTAATCATCTATATGCTAATATTTCCAGCAAATTATTGGATGCTATTTCCACATAACCTTTTTCTCAACAAATGACCTGTCAGGTCCAGAATGACTTCAATTTTGGGTGGCAGTTTTAATTTTATCTAGCAAAAAATTGACTCATAAAGACACTAATTACATAGTTTCACAGTTAATAATATGGCCTCTAGTTTTAAGACTTGTACAAATTTATCAGGTTAAATTTTCTGAGGTTCACCATTACTGTTTCTCTTTCCTTTATTTATTTATTTATTTATTTATTTTTGAGACAGGGTCTCGCTGTGCAGTTGAGGCTGGCCTTGAGCTCACTTTTGTAGCCCAGGCTGATCTCGAACTCACACTGATCCTCCTGCCTCAGCCTCCCAAGTGCTGGGATTACAGGCGTGTGCCACCACGCCCGTCTTTCTTTCCTTTAAACAGATCCAAACTTGTGTTGGAGCTGCGGCCGCTGAGTCCGGACCTGAGAAGTGCTTGCCCCAGCGACTGCCTCATGTGTCTTCCTGGTTCTGTTTGGTTTTAAGTCCAAGATGGTCAGTCTCAAGGATCAGCTGATTGAGAATCTTCTTAAGGAGAAGCAGGTGCCCCAGAATAAGACCACGGTTGTCAGGGTTGGTGCTGTTGGCATGGCCCGCGCCGTCACTGTCTGAAGGAAGGACTTGGCAGATGAACTTGCTCTTGTTCATGCTGGGGAAGACAAACTGAAGGGAGAGGTGATGGATTTCCAACACGGCAGCCTTTTCCTTAGCACTCCAAAAATTGTCTCTGTAACCACAGACTCCGAGCTGGTTACTACCATTGCTGGAGCACATTAGCAAGAGGGAGAGAGACGTCTTAATTTGGTGCAGTGTAATGTGACCATCTTCAAGTTCCTCATTCCTAATGTTGTAAAGTACAGTCCCAACAGAAAGTCGCTTGTTGTGTCCAACCCAGTGGATATCTTGACCTATGTGGCTTGGAAGATAAGCGGCTTTCCCAAGAACCGTGTTACTGGCAGCGGTGGCAGCCTAGACTCAGTCCAGTTCCGCTACTTGATGGGAGAAAGTCTGGGCGTGCACTCCCTGAGCTGCCACTCCTGGATCCTCAGGGAGCGCGGAGATCCCAGCGCCCCTGTGTTGAGTGGCATGAATGTCGCTGGTGTTGCCCTGAAGAATCTGCACCCTGAGTTAGGAACTGATGGAGACAAGGAGCGTTGGAAAGAGGTTCACAAACAGGTGGTTGACAGTGCTTAGGAAGTGATCAAACCAGAAGGCTGCACGTCCTGGGCCACTGGACTGCTGGTGGCACATTTGGCAGGAAGTATAATGAAGAATCTTAGGAGGGGCATCCAACTTCTACCATGCGTAAGGGGCTCTGCGGAATCAGGGATGACATCTTCCTCAGTGTCCTTTGTGACCTGGGACAGAATGGGACTCTCCGATGTTCTGAAGGCGACTCTGACTCCTGGGGAAGAGGCACGCTTGAAGAAGAGTGCCGATACTCTGCGGCTGATCAAGAAGAAGCTGAAGTTTTAAACTCATCCACGTCACTGCCTAGGCTACAGGAGGGTATACTTGGACCTGTGCCAGATATCTCTTTTCTCTGACATGTGCTATTAAGATGGCCCGGGGACAACTTTGGTTTCTGAAGGTTAGAAGTAGAAGTGGTTCATGAGACCTCCACGGCTCTGTCCTGATGCCAGATGGTGTTGCCCTTGTAGTCCTGGTTAGCATCAAGTAGCCCTGCATCTCTGAGACACCTCACTGCGCAGGCTCCAGTTATCTTTAAACAGATGTGTGTTGCTCTGCTACACAGCTTCCCCCACCAAGCCTTGTCCGACCTTTCCCCAGCTGGTCACAGCCTCAGATCCAGTGTACAGATCCGATACTGCATGTCTTGTGCATAACTTTTAAAGGATTTTATTTTGTGTAATATTATATATATGTAGTGTACATTGCCATATAATGTAAAAAGATCTACCTGTGAACAGTGCAACCCTGTGTCACACCAACTATAATACCAAATAAACTTTGAACAGTGGCTCCTGTTAATGTAATATATATACTCTTTCGGAAGCAATGCAGATTGCTTTCACCTTATGGATTTAGCAACATTGAACATGGATTTTTTATGGACTTTATTCGTAAGCCTACACTTCATCCAAGTCATGTCTTTGCTACACAAACATCATTTAAAGAAATATCTTTGAATATGGATTCATTTTTAAAGAGTTATCAGATTTCCAAAATATGGTTAGCAGAAAGCAATGTATGGTAGGAAAGTCATTTAGATTATTTATTAACGATGCCAGTAGGATTTTTAAGTAGCTTGATTCTTAATGCAGTCTGTGTTCTGACTATTCACCAGTGACAGACAGCTGCACGGAGGAGATAGATTTGGAGAACAGTTATTTCATCTCTACTTCGGTCAATTATTTTGTTGAAAATATTTAACAACACGTATTAAAATTTTTATTTAATACTACCCTTGGAAATTGAGCAAATATTTTCACATTAGATAAGTAAAACAAGAGAAGACCAAAAGAGGGGGAAGAATGCAGAGAAAGAGATTAAGATATTGATAATGTTACACAATGGAGAATAAAAAAGAAAGAAGAATGAGGCTGTGGATATAGCTCAGTGGCATAAATGCCTGCCTGGCAAGCGCAAGGTCCTGAGTTCATTCCCTGGTACCACAAAAAGAGATTGAAATAAAGTTGACAGTGGCTAATTTATTAGATGAGCTCTTCTGACAAATTATTTCTTTTAACTTAAAAAATGTTACTTGATTTAAAATAAATAAATAAATAAATAAATAAATAAATAAATAAATAAATAAATAAATTTATTCATTCATTCATTTTGTGTGTTTGGTACTGGGTCTCATTACACAGCTTGGACTCACAGTGATCCTTTTGTTTTCACCCTCTCCAGTGCTGGGATTAGAGGGGTGGACCACCACGCCCAGACTCAGTTGCCAGCTCAGTGTGCCCCAGGGCAAAATGCGGGACTGAGGATTGAACCCTGCTCACTGCACTTGCCAAAGCAGGATCTTAGTCTGCTGAGCTATCTCGTCCACAATCTGTTTGCTTTTTAAACATATAGTACATAGAAATTCTCTTCCATTTATATGCTTATTGGAAGATACAGAAAGAATTTATCAACACCAGGAAACTTTCAAGTACAGCTTATCAGCTTGTTATTTTGTTTTTCAAATCTATTTTGAAAATATAGTTATTGTTTTTTTTTTTTTTTTTTTTTTTTTTAATGGCTGGCTCAGCCCGCCCCGAGGGCAGGGCTGGCGCAGATGTGGTGCCGGGGATTGAACCGAGGTCCCTGAAGCCGCCCAAGCTCTCTCAAATAGGCGCTTTAGACCACTGAGCCATCCCGCCAGGCCCCTTCAAATCTATTTTGAAAATATAGTTATTGTATTTTTTTCCTCACTTGCTTTCTTTCATAATTGGTTGGTTGGATGAATGACTTAAATGTATGTACTATATAGTGGCATTGCACTGATATATAATTCATATGATCATCCGCCATATTATTTATTCTTCTCATCTTATTTAAAGGTCTTTGGGGCATAGCTCATGAAAAACAGGATTTAGAAAAGTTCATACACATTGTACTTCGGTGCCATAGTGCCGTTTCTATTGAGTGTAATGATGCTTTAGAGAAACTGACCTTTGAATGTAGGACTATCGTCCCATTTTCACTGAAGCAGTTTTAACTTGGGAAATTTGTTGACTGCAATGTAGGGAATCATCGCAAGACTGAGTCTAACTGCCCAGGCTCGGTAGGGCTAGCATCGCACACACTGTATGCCCTGTTACTCATTTTCTTAATACCATTTCACTTCTAATGATGATGAGCACAGCGGAGCTTCTGTCTCAGCGTGACGGGCTTCTCCAGGAGAATCAAGAGTGCGCCATCCTCCCCTTCAGTGCCCCTCTGTGCTGGTGCCAGCACCACACTGATACAGTTCAGCTGGGAGTTACAACACAACACAACACATAAGAGCCAGAGGAGTAACTGGGACTGATTCTATTGGTGAGTCCTGTGGAGGACCGCCTGACCAGCTCTCCTTGAAGGAAGAGCAACTGTCTCTATTTTGACTGAGTCTGGCCCTATTTCCTTGTATTGATATGGAAGAGCTGGCTAGGACTTTTGTTTATCCTTTCATTTGGCCTTAAGCGATGTATATTGGTCTAGCTGAGGTGTTGATGAGAGTCTTTGAAGGTGGTATGCGCGTCTCCCTGAAAACCTATACCTGCTGCCCCTTAATGTGAGGCGGGACAGGACAGGTCGAAGAGCCAATAGCAGACGCTCCAATGCCCTGCGCTGCCCGCTGGGAAGGAGCCTGGAGACAGAGGCTATGACTTCCTGGGACTTGAAAGATGACATCAAAACTGGAGCACCAGACTACCCCAAACATTAGATACTATCTAAATAGCCTTATGCAGATTACTCTCTCTGCATATGCTCTGCAGGTGGCAGATATGAATACAGGTCCCCCAGCTCGCTCAGCTCACAGTATTCACCTACCTTCCACAATTCTCAGTCATTCCTCCTTAAGCCACTCCCCCACTGAAAAAAGCCAGGGGAGGCCTTGGATGGCTCTCTTTGTTCCAGAAGACTTTCTTTGTGGCTGGACATAGAGCCCCTTGACTCCCCAATAACTATGCATATGTTTTAGTGTCTTTATTTTTGCCGTGGGTTGCGTGCAAAGTGGTAGATTGGAATCATCTTGGTGAGATTCCGATAACGTGACTTTGGGATTATAAATACTGACTTCTCGAATCAAAACGAGGGTCTAGAAGGGAATCCTGCAGGGAAGACTTGATGAAGAGGAACGCAGGACATAGGTTGAATAAGCAAGAATTCCTCGACTGGCAGGCGTTTTAACATCACCTTCTCTGGAGAAAGAAGAGCGAAGCATCATTGCTAGAACAGGCCTTCGAAGCCCATAAAAAGGGATGGCCCATTCTTCCAGGAAACACCTGTGTTGCCTTGGACATAGCAAGGTTAAGGGGATTGCTATGACCCTTGGGGGGTTTGTGCCTCTTGGGGGGACCTAGAGCATGGACCATTCAGTATGGGGAGAAGAATGTGACGGGGAGAACTGGCAGGACACGGAACCGGCATAGACATTCCTTGGCAGGTGAGTGGGAGAAGAACACGTGTACATGTGCGTGATGACCACATTTCAGTCGTGCGACAGCGAAATGACTCATTTTGTGAGGATGTTAGAGGAACAGATCATTATGTTAAATGAAATATGCAGGACTTATAAAGACAAGTATTGCCTATTTTCCTCAGTATGTGGAATCTAAAACAGAGCGTGGTCAAAATAAGATGGAAGAGAATATTATTAGGCAAAGCAATGAAACAAGGAGCAAGGGACGGGGTATATATGGCAGCAACAGCACTCGTTGCGTGCTGTTTGCACGTAGGAGGATGCCACAGCGAAGCTCAGTGCTTCGTCCCAGTGATGTTCTCTCATAGTATCTTTCAAAAAGCATGATCTAAGTCCTCCCGCCCACTGGAAACTTTGAGAGGTGCCCTAGCTTCTTTCTAGTACAACTCAGGGCTGGTGGGGGTGGGGGAGGGGAAGCAGACCCAGAGCCAGGCTTGCTCTCAGGTGGAGGCAGACGCAGAGATCCTGACCTGGGCCTCACCTGCGAAGGCTGTGCTGTTCAGCTGCTTAGGATCCTCAGAGAGAGCTAAGGTAGTCCTACCACTAATTTCTCTTTGTTCCCTGAAAAGAAAGATTTGTTTGGATGATCCAGTGCTGGTATTTTATACTCTGAGTCATTTAAAGATAATAGCGCACAATGCATCAACAATTGTGACTCTCCTACTAACTTTGTATTCGTTTTTTTCTTTAAAATGAAATTTAAAAAAATCACAAAGCTATGGGTGACAGTATCAGGGAAGCCAAGGTGGTAGCTGAGAGTGGCAGGAGGAAACCTCAGGTGGACAACAAGCGACCGCTGTGGCCTGAAGACCATCAGCGGTGATGGGGGCTGGGTTCCGGCCACTCTCCTTTGGAGAAGCCCAGAAACACGCACGGAGAAGGACACCTGTGTGGTAGCAGAGACTTTAGATCATCTGTACAGAGAACTGCCTGGAAAACCACAATTAACACCAGCTCCTAGCTGCTCGGTTCTTGGATCTCCGAAGGCCATCTCGGCTCAGGTCGGAGTTCTAGAGCAGGGACATTGCTGTCTGTATTGGTCAGGGTTTTACTTATAGGAACAGAATCGATATAATATAAGGAATGAATATTAACACAAAATACACAATCGATAACGAATTATAAGATGGGCTTACAATAGTCAGCCACAGAGTCAGATGAGAAAGCATGCAGAGGGTGTCTGCCTGCTCTGCACTGAAGAATTCAGTCCCGAGGTCTGGACTTCACTGCAGCACTCCGTGTAAGTCTCTATCTATTGGCTGATGGGTTTGCGCTGGAAGACTGAAGTGTCTGTAGTGGACGCTGAACAGTCTGCGACGGATGGCGAAAGATCCAAGCTGGAGGCTGAAGAGTCTGCGCTGCAAGCCAGATAATGAAGTCCAGGCTGACTGCGAAGAGTGAAGCTTCTCAGACGAAATGAAGTCTTGACTCCTTCCTCAGCCCTTTGAAAAGTCTCTTTGTGCTCAGTCATTCTGACGTGGGCCCACTGTGCCCTAGGGTGGAACCAATCATACCCCAGGATGGGCCACACTCTAGGGAGGAGCCAATCATATCCTAGGCAGGCCCTGGGCACAATCCAGGGAGGAACCAATTGTACCCCAGGGCAGGGCTCCCACCAACAGGGAAGTGGGCCGCTGAGTTATCCAGCCAAGCTGACAGGATGTATCAACCACTACGCCGTCCACGGTTTCCCTCCATCCCCGCCTGCTGGGAGCTCCTCTTGGGCCCGACTGCTGCTCTGCTGAGCCTTTCCCTCGCCTGTGTCTGCGGCCCTTCTACCCCAGCTCTGAGCTGCCTTGCTGCACGCTTTGCTTTACCTTGCTATACTTCGGCTGTTTGTCAAAGGCTGTACAACCACGGTTCCGTTTCTTCCACCTATCTCACTGGTAGGGGTTTCACCAAATCAATTGCTATGCTGCAACCTCATCTTGTCTGGGTCTGAGATGACCTATTCTGAGGGACGCCTGCCACCCTGGTGCTGGCCAAGCTTGCGTCCTGGGAGTTAGCAAGTGCACAGTTTCCATTTCAGATTTTAATGACTTCAGTGCTTTTTAACAGCATTGGAAAACTAATATTGCCCTCATTTAAAAGTGATTTATGAAATAGGAAGAAATAGCAGTTTTCTGTAATTACTAGTTATTGTCTATAACCCCCTGCAAAGAAATGTGCTTCTTGAACTTGCACTTAGAAAAACATTAAAGGCTCATTAAGGCTAACTAGATCAGATGTTGGAAAACAAATGATGCTAATTATTCTTTACCTTTATTTAGATAAGGTATTTAGAAAGAAAAATGAAAGGATCTATGTTAGGAAGTTTAGGTTTTACTAAAAAAAAAAAAAAAAAAAAGGAAGTAATTTGCTAATGTCCCCTCTTTTCCGCTCCCAGTCCTGTAGATTTTACCAGGGGCCTTTACACTGAACAACATCTGGCCATACGAGGATATTTATATATATATATATATATATATATATATATATATATATATATATGTTTTTCTTTTATCTGAGAGTCTCATTAAGTCACTCATTAAGTTGTTTAGGCTGGGCTTCAACTTATGGACTTCCTACTTAGTATCCTGGGAACACAGGCCAGTGTCAACTTGTAACTTCAGTTACAAGTATTCTTAATTAAAACAACTGGTTCCTTCAGTTACGGTCAGGAAGTACGGCTGCTCTTTCCTGTGAGTGAGTGCGTCTCTCCCTTTGAACTTCTTTCTGCATCTTTTCTCAGCTACAGAGAAGATAGAGCATCACGTAGTTTCATCACCACGGATTCAGGATCCTTTCCCAAAAATGTATGTAGAGATATGGGTGGGGAAGACTGCTGTGATGATGGAGATGAAAAACACATTATTAGACAGTGGAAGAGGTGTGAGTCTTATTGTGAAGTGACAGTTGGTTGACTGGTGTACCAGTGTTTGTGGAAGGCAGAGCGCGCGAATGGTAAACGTTGATACTTTGCTGAGATTTCTAAGCTTGGTTTCTCCTGAAAATATGAGAAATGAATTGAAGAGAGAATTGCTAAGCAAAAAGAAACCAGACCATTGGAAAGCTTTTGCAGTTCCACACAAGTCAAGAAAGTTCATTCTGAAAAGAATACTCTCGTGTGGTCGAAAACCACTAGCAAGGAGATTAGTATGAGTATGAACTATGGTCCTGGTCAACAGCCCCAGAAGGAAACACATTAGTCTGAACAAAAAGGAAGTGGAATTGTGTGAAATGAAATTGGATGGACTTTTTAGATCGTAAGGGACCAGACTTTAAAGAGATCTAGCAGCAGACATTCATGGTTCTTGCTCTTCAAGACAAATGGCCCTGCTGGAGATTCACCAGGGGGTCTCTTCAGCACCAAATTGGGGTTGGAGGAATCGACTGGTCAACAGCCTCCCAAAATCCTCAGGGTGCTCTCTCAACTAGCAGAGCACAGAGGGGTCTTGAAGCTGAGACTATCCTCCATGTGTATGCACAGAGCAGAACATCAAACTAGCAAGGCTGCCTCTTCCACGTTCACTTTTTAAGTTTTACACTTCCTTGGGAATCCTCATGTTTTTGTTTCTTCCTATTTCTTGCTTTTTAGGTGGAAATATCTATTCCAGACCTGTATTAACATTGTGTTTGCTAAGAGAATCTGGCTTCCCACTCTAAAGTTGTGAATGAATGTCACCTTGGGATGAAAACCTTCAAATCTAATTAAGATCTAACTCTGATGACGCTTAGGCAAAACTTTAGGCCCCCTTTTTTAGTTAATCAGTACATTTTTATTTATTTATTTATTTATTTATTCATTCTTTATTTAGTCTTATTGGGCCTCGCTATGCAGTTTAGGCTGGCCTTGAACTCTCTTTTGTAGCCCAGGCTGGTCTCGAACTCGCACTGATCCTCCTGCCTCAGTCTCCCAAGAGCTGGGATTACAGGCATGCACCACCATGCCTGGCGATCAGTACATTTTTAAAAAGAGAGAATAAAAGCTATTAAAACAGAAAAAGTACAAGTGATACAGAATTTCACCAAACAAAATAATATGAATTTCACGGTATTTGTTGTCATGGACAATGCTGTCTTCCAACTAGTCATCTACATTATCAGATATATGCTTGGAAAATTGGAAGAAAAAGAAAAAAGCAAAAATCTGTAAGAAATTAAGAAGACAAAAACTACAAACAGTTGAAAAAAGAGAGCATAAATTAAGCACTAACTGCTCCTTTCTGTAGACCAGCAGAAATCCACAGTGCAGTTGTCTAAACCATCCTGCCTCTATACACAGCTAGATCTCTTTCCCCTACTCCCTCTCCTATCCTTCCCCCGAACTCAGTAACTCTTTCCTTGGGAACAAATTCTTTCCATTTTCCCAGTATCTATCATACTCTTCAGATTCAGTTTTCTCCTTCAGGTTCTCACACCAAGAAAACAGAATGAAATAATTACTGCATCTTCCAATCTATTCCATTGATCCTCAGCTCTGTGTCTATGCCAGTCCCATTCCAATTGTATCACAGTAGCTATACAGCATAATTTCAGATCAGGAACTGTGATGTCCCCTGCCTTGTCTTTGTTTCCCAGGATTGCTTTTGATATTCTGAGTCTCTTCTGGTTCCACATGAATTTGAGGAAAGTTTTCTCTAGCTCCTTGAAGTATATCAATGATATTTTAACTGGGATTACATTGAATCTTTCAACAATTGTGGTAACATGTCTATTTTCACACCTAATATTCTTATATTATTTTTCTTTGTATCATCTTGTAGTTGTTGAATTCTTATTTCTTGATTGCTTGATCATTTTAAGAGATCTTTCTTTTCACATTCATTAGTTGCTCTGCTGTCTTTGAGTTTCAAAAGTCTACCTACAGTTTAATTCAAGCAGTTTTGCCAAGTTTCAGTGGAATTCTTAATTCCCTAGATATCAAAAATCAGTAGTGCTTCTGTACACAAACAATGAACACACTGAAAGAGAAATTAGGGAAACCACACATTTCACAATGACATCCAATAAAATGAAATACTTAGGAATCAATATCACAAAAGAAGTAAAAGATTTACACAGTGAAAATCATGTTATTCTGAGACAAGAGATTGAGATGGATTTGGGCAAATGTAAAGCTATTCCTTGCTCCTGGATAGGAAGAAGCAATACTGTGAAAATGGACACACTACCACAATTGTTAAAAGATTTGATATAATCCCAGTTAAAATACCATTAGTATACCTCAAGGAGCTAGAGAAAATTTTCCTCAAATTCATGTGGAACCAGAAGAGACCCAGAATATCAAAAGCAATACTGGGAAACTAAAACAAGGCAGGGGGCATCACAATCTCTGACTTGAAGTTATACTATATAGCTACTGTGATCAAACTGAATGGTACTGGCATAGAGGCAGACCTGAGGATCAGTGGAACAGACTGGAAGATGCAGTCCCTACTTTGTGTTGTCTCCTTGGTTTGAGAACCAGAAAGAGAAAATGAAATCTGAAGAGTATGATAGATACTGGGAAAAGGGAAAGAATTTGTTCCCACGGAGAGAGTTGCTGAGTTCAGGGGAAGGATAGGAGAGGGAGTAGGGGAAAGAGATCTAGCTGCGTATAGAGGCAGGATGGTTTGGATAACTGCACTGTGGATTTCTGCTGGTCTACAGAAAGGAGCAGTTAGTGCTTAATTTACGCTGTCTCCTTTTTTTCAACTGTCTGTAGTTCTTTCTCTTCTTAAATTTTTTTTACATATTTCTTTCTTTTTCTTCTAATTTTCCATGTATATATCTTGTGGTGTAGATGACTAGTTGGAAGACAGCATTGTCCATGACAACAAATACTGTGAAATTCATATTTTTTTGTTTAGTGACATTCTGTGTCACTTGTAAGTTTTATTTTAAAAATTTGTATTCTTTTTTTAAAATGAAACAAAGAAAAAAGAAAATGACAGATACAGTGTCCTAGTTACAGTTGTGTAATTACCACTACTAATGCCATCAAGTGAAATTTAGAAATTGTCAAACTTTGGTACCTAATTGGTTTGTACTTCAGACCATAAGAGCAAACACTACTGGTATGTAATACTTAGTTGAGAATTTGTATGTGGAATGGTTGCCCTGAGTTATGTTTGGGCACCTCCCACATACCTGGAATCCTCAGGGCAGAGTTGTTCACAGGGGTTCCCTCCTGAAGCCTCAGAGCCTCTACTTTCAATTCCTGTTGGGGAGCCCTTCACTTGACCCCACCCAATGGATCCATCTTGAGGAGTCTGGGTTCCTGAAGCCTGGCCCTGCCAGCTGATTCAAGCCATGAGGAGACAGGCGGTGTCACGTTTATTAAAGGGCTATTGCAAGAAGATAAGATACGAGAAGAAAAGGAACAGAGCAATATGAAGAGCACACCAATGACTTTATTATTACAGGAGATATCTTGAATATCCCTAAACTAAGTGGGATGCAATTGTGTGTATGAGCTCAGAAGAGAGGAGATTTACAATAGACATAGAAATTTTAGAGGTTTAAATTATAATGGGAATATTGTACATATACTGCATTAAAAGTAACATGGGGAGACCAAATTTCAAAGTGAAAAATGTCACCCCTAAGTAGCACTCTGATCAGTGGCTGAGTCCCCCATCACCTTGCCCCATCTATTCAGATGGAAACTTTGTCATCCTATGAACTGTGACACCCAGGAGAGAACCAGAGACAATGAGGCTAATTATCCTCTCCCCACTCTCTTAGTAGCCTACATGTAAATATTTAGGTTCCCAAGAGTAAGAGAGCTTAAGATGCAGAGTGTACAGAAAGAATGTAATCTGTCGACTCAATAATCAGCATAAATTTCCTGTGCATGTCAAAATATAAATTTAGATTTTTCTCATTCTTAACTTTTT
Source organism: Myocastor coypus (assembly GCA_004027025.1). NCBI lineage: Eukaryota > Metazoa > Chordata > Mammalia > Rodentia > Myocastoridae > Myocastor > Myocastor coypus. The sequence goes on along the minus strand of PVJA010041937.1, from coordinate 368 downwards.
TATATATTGTCATTGCAGCATTTCTCTTATAACTGAGGAGAGCAATTCTCTTCGCTGAAGTCAGAAGCGAGAAAGTCCCCTAAGTTCCATGCTGTCTGTCACAAACAAGTTCTCTTAAAAAGTGTCCAGTAATTATTAAAATGTTGTCTTGTCATGTCACGTGGAGCGTGGGTTACTGACTAAGCATAAAGAAAAACTGAACCTAATCATTTAAAATTTATAGCTTGGATGAATTTCTGTGACCCTGATTTCCAATAGAACATCTCCCTTGCTCAAGAGATGACAGGATAATTGACTTAGGATCCTAGAAGAGAAGTGGGTGATGGGGTTTTGCTTTGTCTTTTCTGGTGATGAGTCGGGGTCCAAAA
>PVJA010041936.1:0-17587 GCA_004027025.1 Myocastor coypus | reverse complement strand
CTGGCCAGTCGTGACCCAGGCCCTGGCTGGTCCCCAGCCTCCCTGGCTCTGGTTGGTGAGAGTGGCTGGCTTCGGGCTCCAGACCTGAGCATCTCCTGCCCAGCCACAGCCCCGCCCCGTTGCTGCTTCTGCTGTGCCCAGCCTGCTACAGCCTCCTCCCACAGTGCAGACCCTGACCCCTGCTGTGACCTCCCAGCCTGCTGGTCTGTCCCCTATCCCAGATCCCGGGCAGGTTCCCCCTGCATTCGTGGCCTTGGCCCACCTGGGCCTGTGTCATCCCAGCTTCAGGGTCTGTCCGGCCCTCTTGCCTTGTGAAGGATGGGAACTGTCTACCTGCCAGCAGCAGGACCACCTGAGCCTCCCAAGGAACCAAGCTCTTAGGCTGTTGGGCTGTCATCTCCCTAGCTCCACTGGGGGACATCTTAGATCTAAACAACCAGGGAAGGACTGGGGACATAGCTGCGTGACACGAGTGCCTACCTGGCAAGTGCAAGGTCATGAACACAAACCCTGGTGCCACAAAAATAAAAAACAGAAAACCATCAGGGGGTGTGGGCAGTGGTCTGATGTTCCCTGCTCCTGTGATACACCCTCCTGCTGTGTGTGCGCCCCACTCCTGGCTTTTACCAGCAGGTACCGGCATTCCTGGTTGCCTATGGCATCACCAAAGTCTAGAGTCCTCTGGGTGTGTGCACACGAGGGGAGGGGCACTTGGGCTGCATGGCCCTTGACATCAGAGCTCCGCACTGTCCCCACACTAGAGACAAGCACACAAGTGACTCATGGGAATATTGGGGTGACTCGGGGGCCAAGGTTCAGGCTGCCTTCACTACTCAAGAGATTGCCATTCTTTTCCTCTATTTGGTGTTCTGTCGTGATCCCCACCTGAGGTGGCTGTCACTGCAGGGAGCTGTGGTGGGCCAGGAACTCAGGCAACCAGTGCATGGCCTGTGGCCCACGTCAGCGACAGATGCCTCCCACATAAGCCTGTGAGCAGGAAGTCTGGGAAGAGCCTCCCTCACCACACAGGGAGCAGGGAGAGCAAGGGCTTTGGCATCCTGAGTTATGCTGTGGTGGAAACATAGACGGTGGTGACAGGGCCAGCATGGTGACATGCCACTTGTCTCTGGGGTACTGGCACCATGTACACTTCGAAGGTTGTGTGTGTATCGAACTCACTGATGTCTCCAAGTCTTGGGAGGCAGGTGTTGTTTTCAGCCCCAAAGTCCAGATAAGATGGTTGAGGCTCCCAGATGTGAAATACCTGAGGCAGCAGCTCACAGCTAGTCAGTGGTAGGGCTGGTCAGAACCAGCCTGGGGATCCAGGTTTCCATCTGCTCATCGCTGAAGGCAGGAATGAGAACACCGAAGCATGCAGTGCCACTGGGGTTTGAATTCTCTGCACAGAAAAGGAAAGGGGACACCTCGCATGGCCCTGAGTGTGGCTGAGAGTTCATGTGTGCAGTGGATTAGTGGGTGGTGGCAGAGACACCAAAGCAGCTGGAATTACCTGGGCAGGGCAAGATCTGCTGGGGCTGGTGAGATAGCTCCGTGGTGTAAAACACCTGCTTAGGCAATCTTAGGGAACCGAAGGGACCACAGATCGATCCCTGGGACCACATGCTGCACCAGTCCCACCTGCAGGGCAGGCTGAACCAGCCGTAACATAAATAAGTAAACTTTTTTTAAAAAAGATGTACTTGGGAGGCTGATGCAGGAGTATCAGTGGGAGTTCGAGACCAGCCTGAGCTTCAAAAATGAGCTCAAGGCCAGTCTGAGCTACATAGCGAGACCCAGCATGAGCTTGACCTCTACTAGGATCTCAGCTTCTATGAACTCTGGATCCTCTAACAGGAAAAGGTGCCATCTAGCTGTAATGGGGCCACAGGGTTGGAGCCTGAATCTTCCTTTCCTTAATGGTCTGTGGCTCAGATAAATGGCCTTGGTCAACCTGGCAATTTTCGTGCGTTATATGTTCTTGATTAAAGAGTGACTGCTTCCTAGGACAGCTTGTACCTGGCTCTGTCTCAGATCTGGATGCCTAAAGAGCACCAGCTCTGCTATCCCTGCTTGGAGCCCCTGACAAGTGCTGGGCAGCCAATGCCTTTCCACGGGGAGACCTCCCAGGACCGCTTATCTGGGCTAGGCCTGCTGGCCTCCCACGAGGCCTGATGCTTCTCCACCTTCCTCTCCTCACTGGCTTCTTCTCTTCCTTCTTTCACATTCTGCCCCTCCTTCAGGAGAAAATTAAAGGTCCCCATTTTCTGCTCCCCTAGAGGTAGGCTGTGCCCTCTAGCCAAGAAGTTCCTAGAGCCATCTTTCTAACAGATCTGAGCTCTTTCCCAGCCTGACCTCTCCCTCAAGCAATCCAGGTGTGCACAGCCTTCAGAAAACCCACACTGCTGAGGGCCTCAGCTCTCTGCCATCCCTTGAGCCATATGAAATCTTGAGATTAAACTATCTGGCCTGCAAGACTCTGGGAGCAGTTAGCTCCCAGTTCAGCCTTCTACTGATCCCCATTCCTCTTCTAGTGGCAACCTGTAGATTCTTCGTTAAAAAGACTGGTTGCCCGAGTAACCAGCAGTGATCATTCCATATGAGCCAGCGTGTGCCATGGGCAGTGCATTATACTCACCAGCACTACTGTCCTTTAAATGCCAGCTCGTCAGTGGGGGTACATGTGGGTCACTTGCCTGCAGGGCACATTCTGGCATTTCTCAGTGGGCAGGCAGCCATTACCTCCAGTGGATGGGAAGCAGAGGGAATTCTCATAGAAGCCAACCTCTTTTCTACACAGCCCCCACCTAAAACATCTCCAGCAGCAGGCAGGGGCCCACCCGAGGTGTGTGTCAGCTATGTAGGCCTGGGTCTGCTGTGGGGCTTTAAGCCTCACAGTCGAGACTGAAGAAATGTTTTCAGTGCCTGTATACATCCTTTCCTGGCTGCAGCAGGTTGTTGGGACTGACACACCTCGTTAGCTCTTTGTCTCTGGTACTTCAGGTCTTGAGAGCAGGGCTCAGGTGTCCTGGTCAGACACCTGTTGAACAGTGTCTGGGTATTTTCAGAACTGTGGTCAGGAAAGGAAATAGGCAATTTCTGGGGTGCTCTGTGAGGACCATGGCACTTCCTCTGTGGGTGTTTTTCAGGTCCAGCCCAGGGGGCCCACAGTAAGTGTCACTCATGGGAGCCTGCTGCATTAGATGCTGGGCACTCTGCCAGTAGCAGACAGCATTTATGCCCTCTGGGTGTGGCAGCCAACCTGGGAAGACAGGTTTTGAGCAAGTTATTAGAAGCAGGTGGAGATACGGGGAGGGGCCAGTGCCGGCTGGGGCTTCACCTGGGATCCTCTGATGTTCCTGGGCTGGGGAGGTACAGTAGCAGCTCTGCATGCTACTTTGGGGGGATTTGGTCTGCAGAGAAAATAGGACCCAGCCCCAGAGCCACCTGGAGTGCATCTCACTTCAGGCCCCTGGGCACCACTCCAGGAGTGTGGGATCACATCCTTCCCTGTGGAACACCACCCCCTGGGGAGGAACCTGGCTTGCCTTATCCAGTCTGGCCTCAGAACGAACCCTAGACCCATTGTTTGGGGACCAAAGCTGGGTGGCACTGCAGGAGGGCTGGTTACTTTGGCACCAAGTCGAGCTCCATGCAGCCCCACGACATCTGTGTAGCGTCCTGTTACCAGGCAGATCTACTCAGGCTCCCAGAGGCTGTTGTCACCAGCTGGCAGTTGGGCGGGTCTCAGCTGGCAAGGATTTGCTGAGGTGGTGGCAGCAAAGTGCCTGGCATGTTCAAGTCTCCACAAATCTCACTGAAAGAGGCAAATGGAAGTCTAATGTGGGAGCTGGAGGTAGTCCTTTGTATATCAGCTTCTGCCTTTGTTGTTATGGTTTGTTCATTAAATATATATATATATATATATATATATATATATATATATATATATTCCTGACAATGATATGTAAAAAAACATTGCACACTTAAAGTTTTGGTCAAGCCGGGCGTGGTGGCTCATGCCTGTGATCCCAGCACTCAGGAGACTGAGGCAGGAGAATCACTGTGAGTTCAAGACCAGCCTGGACTACAAAAGTGAGCGCAAGATTAGCCTGAACTGCACAGCGAGACCCTGCCTCAAAAAGACAAAAAAAAAAAAAGTTTTGGTCACTGCTGCCAAATTGTCTCCAAAGGCACTGCATCACTCTGAGAGAACTGTGGTCCACACAGGCAGTAGGAAACTCTGCTTTCTGGGGCTCTCCCAGAGTATTCGAGCCTATGTTCAGACTGGGTCCCAGGGTCCAGATATCCAGATATGGCACTGCCCAACTACCATCCCTGCCTTATAGGTCTTTTCCAAGGTGGTTTCTCTAGAACAGCGCCTATTACAAGCCTCACTACCACACTGCCTTGGCAGACAGTGCCCTCATCCCCTGCGTACAGGACGCAGACAAGGCCAAGGGACTTGTTTGAAACCTGGCGGCAGATAGTGAAGAAGGCCAGGCTCTGACTGACCTCTGACCCAGCACTTCCCCAGGCACTGAACTACAGTGCTGTGAATCCCTGAGATCCTCTGGTATGAAGGCTTGGGGGAGGGGAGCCTGCTACTAAAGTGGGGGATCTGAGAAGTGGGGAGGTCAGGAGGGCCGCTGAGAAGGAGCAAGCCAGGGTGCACAGAAGCTGCTGAGGTCTGGATGTGGATGTGCTTAGGATTTAGTCAGCATGAGCGCCTGGGAGTCTTGAGAGACGGCAGGGCCTGAGTGATAGAGAGGTTTCCGGAGCTAAAGGTCAAGGCCCACAGGCTCCTCAGAAAGCTATGGGACTGGCCGCTGAGTTTCAACAGGAGGGGAGGCATCAGACAAGCAGAGGGCATGCAGGGAAGTCCTGGGAAAGGGGTCTGGAACCAGGTCCTCCATAAGTGGTTGGACAGTCATGGACACTACCTCAGATGAGAAGCAGACAGAACTGCCTTGGGTGGTGTCCTCTCCTGGGGCAGGAACTGGCCCTGCCCAGAATAAAGGTCACACCTGAATCAGGCAGGCTTTTCTGGAATGCCACTTGTGTGTGTAGGGAAGCCCTGATCATTTCCTGGATGCATGTCAGCTGGTTTCCCATGGAAGAGGCCAGTGCTGAAAAAGCCCTGGTGGCTTTCTGTTTCTGGCTGCCCTGAGTGCTCTGAGTTTGCTCTCTGAGTGCCTTCAGCGGATGACGTGGGTCTGATGCCAGACGCTGTGCAGCTAGGCAGGGACCTACTGTTCCCATCAGAGGAGCTTCTGCTTCCAGAGTCACTTCACTCCGATCCAGCCTCATGGCCCACTTTCACTTGAAATGCATCCTTGTACCTGGGCCCGGCCTGTCTTCACCCAGCACCAGGGAGGTCACGCTCAGGGACAGTGGGCTGCAGGTTTGCTCTGCCCTGGGAAGCTCTGCAGAAACCCTGCTGCTGCAGGCTGCAGCATCCTGCACCGCCCGCTGCCTGCTTTCCACCTCATCTCTGGGGTCTGAAGGCTTCCACCTCAGCCTGTCACCACATGTTGTGGCCTTCGACTCACTGTGTGGCCGCGGGTGGGCTTGAACTCCCAATAATCTTCTGCCACAATCTCCAAAGTGCTGGGATTAAGATATTGACCATCATGCTCATAAAGTATTTTCTTGAAAATTCCTTAAATGAATGTAAATATGATATATTACAAACGTATACCAATTTAAAATGTACATGAATTTTCTTTTTTTAAAGAATTTGCTTTTGTGGGCTGGGGAGATAGCTCCGAGGCACAAGTGCCTGCTGGGCAAGTGCAAGGTCGTGAGTTCGAACCCTGGTCCCACAAAAAAAAAAAAAAAAAAGAATTTGTTTTTGATGTTCCTTCTACTCTGGTGCACTTTGTCTGTCGGCTTCTCTTTATTTGTCCTCCTGGGAATTCTCCAGGTCTCTACTCTAAGTGTTTTACTAGGCTTTTTAAAGTCTCCTTCAGGCAATTTTACACTCTGTCTTTGTAGTCATACTCCTGGATCATTTCCCTGAACGCAGGCACACTACTGTTGGTAAATATCTGACACTAGTCTGAACACCTGTTATCAGCAGGTTAAGGTTGGCTTGGGAGCTGGGCATGGTGGTGCACACCTGTAATCGCAGCACTTGGGAGGCTGAGGCAGGAGGATTGGTGTAGGTTCGAGACCAGCCTGGGCTACAAAAGTGAGCTCAAGGCCAGCCTGAACTGCACAGCGAGGCCCTGTCTCAAAAAAGACAAAAAGGGAAGGATGGCTTGGGGCTGTTGGTTCCTCCTGAACACTCCTCTGCTTCTTCCATTTCTCCAAAGATGACGGCTTTTCTCTCCCAGAAAAAACGAGTTGGCTTGGGGTATCTCTGAGGTGTGGGTGTGTGGGTGACGTAAGTGTCTTACCAACGTGAGGCCACCTATCTTGATTCTTAGGAGGAACCATTTCTCTCCTTGGCTTAGATAGTTAGGCTTCCTTGTCTTCCTTTGTGTTGAAGAAAATAAAGTTTCTGGAGCTCATTGTCATTGGAGGCTCAGTCTTGGAAGCTGTGACTCCCTGTGGGACGCCAGTCCTGATTTCTGACCTAACTTCCATCTTGAGCTCAAGCCCTTGTTCATTACAAGAGCATCATGCCCACCCCCAGTGATCCTGCTCACATCCTTCCTTTCTTGCTCCTGATGATGTCCAGTACTTTTGTTGGCCCAGACATGTATTTTTATGTGTTTTTGAGTATTACAACCTTAATTCTGAGGAATTGCAAGACAGGGATCTGCCTATGGATCCAGTGTGCTTTGTAAACGTTGCACAAAAACTTCAGATGTCAAGCTTAGCCTTCCGTGTGTTTGTTGAGAATCTGGGTCAGCACTGCGTCACATGCTGGGCAAAGGACGGCCTTGTTCTCAGGGTGAAATGTTTCCAAACAGTAATGAATCACAATGGGGACTGTTCATCAAAACAGTCAGCAAAGTCCCTTCTACGAAGGTCTTCTTGACCTGAGAGGGACAGCTCCACCCTCTGCAGCCTCCAGGCATCCTGGAGAATTCCAGAATCCCTTTAATAGATGGTCACAGGTCACTCCATCTTGGGCCTTTCATCTGGGAGTAGCCAGGCAGAGCAGCTTTCTTGAGGTCTCAAAGGAATAAGAAGATGGCTTAATCATTTTTTCTTTCCTTTTATTCTCTGTCCCTTGTCCCCCGTCCCTTCCTGCCTTCATTTTATTCTTTGATTCATTCCTATCTTGAGGTTTTCATAGAAGAGAAACTAGGAGGTATTTAACTTTCTGCATCTGACACATTTAATTTAACAATGTGGTTTCTGGGATCCATCCGTTTTGCTATACACGGCATAACTTTATCCTCCTCTGTGGCCGAGTAGCGTTCCTCTGTCCACACCCACCACATTTTCTTTATCATTCATCACTGAACGGCATCTAAGCTGTTTCCAGAGCTGAGCTATTGTGCGTGACACTGCCATAAACATGGATCTCCATAGTGTTGACATGCGAAGCTCATGTGTATCTGGATCCAATGGAATTTCTATTTTCAGTCTGTTGCAGAATCTCCATACTGATTTGCACAGTGATTGTACTTGTTTACATTCCCACCAACATTAAAGAAACGTTACCATTTCCCTACACTCTCACCAGCCTTTGTGTATGTGCGTGTGTGTGTGTGTGTGTGTGTGTGTGTGTGTGTGTGTCTGTGTCTTTGTGTTGGCGTTCTAGATGAGAGCCATTCTAACTGGGGTAAGACACAATCTCAGCATAAAAAGCAAAATTTTATTTTGTCTATTTTTTTTTTTTAACAGAAATTTCTATCAAGTTTACCACACCATTTCCCAAGTCCTGTTCTAGGTTTTAGTGAGATAGCCAGCATTTCACGACTCATTAGCTCAGTGACTTTTTTCTCCTAAATAGAATTCTGAGGAACAAACTCTCAGGCTGCTGCTATTTGGGGACCTGGTGGGCACCATTTGGGAACATAGTGTGGCTGTCGCCAGTCTGGAACACGATGCTCTCTGGCTTCCTCCTCAGAGCAAAGTCTTTCACCTTTGCAAATTTGAGGCTGCAAAGGGCACAGATTTCCTTCAGCTCATCATGCTTCCAGGCTGTCTTTTATATTCTGTTCCTTCTCAGTAAGGAGGTCTTCTAAGCTGTCTTTGCAGCCCACAACTCGTTTGGGGATTTTTATTATTTATTTATTTTTTTTGTCCTGGCCAAACTAACAATATTTTGTATCATTCTGTGGAGATCTTAGCTCAACATAAATCTGGTTAAAAGCCCCCAACATAAGCTGGGCGTGGTTATGCACATCTATAATGCCAGCCCTCTGGAGCTGAGGCTGCAGGATCACTGGGAGGTAGACACCAGCCTGGGCTGTAAGATGAGCTGAAGACACCTTGCCTCAGAAACACACAAAAAATGCCCCCAACAATATCCATGGCACTGCTTTGAATTTTTTTTTTTTTTTTTGCTAAATTAATTGGTCTGCCATCCTTGATGTCCATCTCAAGCAAAGTCTTTGGACAGGAACAAAATGCAGACCAACTTTTTGGCAAGCCATAACATACATTGACATTGTATGGAGTCCAGTGCACAATGCAGTCCTTTTATCCAGCAGAAACCTTGTGCATGTGGAGACCGACAAGATTGCTATCTGCCTCAGGTCTTCTCAGCCCTGACCAGAATCTCCCATCCAGAATAGCCTAAGGCATTCCAGTTCTACCTTTTCATGTGACATTTCCCAACCTTTCTATTTTTTTTTTTTTTTTTTTTTTTTTTTTGTCTTTTTGAGACAGGGTCTCGCTGTGCAGTTCAGGCTGGCCTTGAGCTCACTTTTGTGGCCCAGGCTGGTCTCGAACCTGCACCAATCCTCCTGCCTCAGCCTCCCGAGTGCTGGGATTACAGGCGTGCGCCACCACGCCCGGCTCCAACCTTTCTAAATTCTTTGCAGAAGCAATTCCCAAAGGCTCTTGAGCCACACAGTCAGGTAATTACAGTAAAACAACTGATTTCTCTAGTACCAAATTCTTGGTTAGTTTTCTCTTGTTGCTGAGACAAAGTACTCAACACCCAGTCTGTGTATCCAAAGCCACTAATTGTTTTCCTTGTTTTAGCAAGTGATGAATACGTAAGACATTTGAAAAAATAGTATTCTTTAGGGATTGGTCTTGTAGTGAGTACAAAGCAAGACAAAAGGCTCAAGGGAATGGAATTCACACCTATGCACAGTTCCTGGCAGACAGATGGGCTCCAGTCCTAGGAAAAATTATCTGTGCTGTGTGACATGATTGGCCTGGGCAAAACTCTTCTTGCTGATGTCACAGGTGTAGGGCCGCTCCTCCGTGTGCCTTTTCCTGTGGCGTTTGAGCTCATCGGAGTAACTAAATCTCCACTGGCATCCTTGCACATTGCATGCATAGGGCTTCTGGCCACTGTGTGTGTGTGCTGGTGGGCCTGGAGGTTGGCAGATCTCCTATAAGACTTCCCACAGTCCTACTGCTGGCACACATAGGGCTTGAAACTCTGGGACTATTTTAGGAGTGGATAGCTGTTAGCATGTAAGTTCCATTTTTTTTTTTTTTTTAACCAGGTGGGATTGCTCCTGGATCAAAGGGGAGCCTGGCAAGTCTAAGAGTCCTGGATATGCCTCTCCTACAAGTTGAAAGCCCCCACCATGGGTCTAGTCCTTGCTGAAGGTCAGCATCTGGCCCCCAGTGAGGCTCTGATCATTTCAGGTATTTGAAATCTGCTTCGGGTGGAGGCTCTGGTCACCAGCAGGGCTTGTCATCTTGCCCAAAATCTGAAGAGGCCTGAGAACTGTTTATCAGGCTCCCCGAGCATGTCTGATTGGCAGTGAGAGGGTGCTTGGGACCTGCACATGATGTGGTCATCTGGATGCCACTGAGAATCTGGTCATACTTGAGGTCCTACATCTGGCTATTTTCCTCAGGGACAGTGCAGCAGTCACTGAATTCCTTGAGAAAACAAAGTAATAGAAGCTATACAAATATATAGACAATTACAATACTGGCTTAGGCTAGATACCTGTACAGTTAGGTGAGAAGCTTCCAGAGATTTTCTGCACACAGAAGACAGAAATTTTCTGTCCAGTACTTGGAGTTTACTGCAGTGTCCTGTGCAAGGCCATATCAGGAGATAGTTCTAGGAAGAAAGCTGAAACATCTGCCTACAATGATCAGAGTATCCCCGAGGCACCTGAAGAGTCTGTGCTGAAAAGCTGAGGCGTCTCATGACAAAGCCAAAGAGTCCATGTTGAAGTCAAGACTGGAGCCCTTCTGAAGATCGGAAATGACAAAATCTTAAAAGCACATTGGGCAGTCTAGGATTCACATAGGAGGAGTTAGCAGACCACAGGCTGGCTTTGTGGTAGATGCCACGAATGTTGGCCTACAGGGCACTTGTTACCAGTCAGGATCCAAGGAGGTTTGAAACTCACCCCATCCTCTGAGTTAAGTTAGTGGCAGGTTTCCTGACTCCTGTGGCACAAAAAAAAGAAAAGAAAAGAAAAAAAAAGATTTTTCAGAACTGGTAAATAACAGGCATGCAGGAATTTAGGAAACAGACAGTTTAAAAATATGCAGTCAAAGAAACAGTACAGACGATCAAGAGAGAAATGAATTACGATATTTTCAGCTGAGAATATTTATGAAGCTTGGGGATATCCTCAGGACATCCTCAGTGGCCTAGGACAAGTGTGCTTAATGTGTGTCGTGGTATCCATCTGGTGGGCTGTGGCAGAGTGCGAACCACTTACATCTATGTGAAGCTGAGATACGCTGCCTGCATACCTGAGGGTGGAGATCTGTGAGAGAAAACGCAATTTATAAGTGAAAAGCATAGGCCCAGAGCCCAGTTGTTTTTAAGACTCTTAAGAATTTTTTTTTTAGAAATTTTTTATTTTAATTTTTTTTCTTGTTTCAGAACTTTTGTTTGTTTGTTTATTTATTTTTATGGCCGGCTCAGCCTGACCTCAAGGCAGGGCTGGCGCAGCATGTGGTGCCAGGGATGGAACTGCGATCCTTGCCGCCGCCCAAGCTTTCCTAAGCAGGTGTTTTAGACCACTGAGCCATCCTACCAGGCCCCTCTTAAGAATTTTTTTAGTAGTTTCCTAGGGAGAAAATTTTGTGTCCTGAAGCTCCAGCTTTATTTATTTATTTATTTATTTATTTATTTATTTATTTATTTTGTCTTTTTGAGACAGGGTCTCACTATGCAGTTCAGGCTGGCCTTGAGCTCACTTTTGTAGCACAGGTTGGTCTCGAACTCGCACTGATCCTCCTGCCTCAGCCTCCCAAGTGCTGGGATTACAAGTGTGCGCTACCACGCCCGGCTTTTTTTTTTTTTTAATTAAAGATTTATTTATTTATTTCTCTTAAACCTCATTTATGTGTTTGTGTTATGGCTGGCTCAGCCCGCCCTGGGGTGGGGGTGCGCAGCATGTGGTGCCAGGGATCGAGGAGCGGTCGCAGTGCTTGCCTTAAGTTTCCTTCACAGGTGCTTTAGACCACTGAGCCATCTTGCTGGCCCTCCAGCTTTTCTTAAGAGTACAATTTAAAAAAATCAGATTTGCCTTGCTCTCCTTGTACCCATCTGTGTTTTCTATGCTACTCAGCAGCACTGGTTGCTTTTTGTTTTCTGGCTGAAAGTGATTCTCAGTGGAGAGACATGGACTTTCAGTGCTGAAGATCTGCAAAGTACCTGGGATTGTCAGGGTTTACATAGGAAGGGCATGGTGGGGAGACTGAGGGACGGATTTGCAGGAGCGGCCACGGAAGCCAACCGACAGGACCTGCTGCGAGCTCACACAGCTGCTGTCTGCTGTCGCAGTGCCCAGAGATGATACTAATTGCCTGTGAGAAGGAGTTTGGCTATTTAGCTTATGAATAGACAGGTAGCAAGGGACAGCGGCTAGGATGCAGCCAGGCTGGTCACCTTAGGAAGAAAAGAGCATGTATATGGATAGCTAACCCCAGAGATGTAAAAACAAACAGGAAAACTAATATAGTTCAGATAAGGACAGGCAGTTAGGATTCCAGCCCCAGGAAATAAATTCTAAGGCAAAAAAGGAATGCATTCCTAATCCCTTCCTACATCAGGCCTGGCAGATGGGTTTCCAGGAATCAAAAGATGCAGAGTAATTGGTTTGTTGTGCATTGAAAGGCCTGATCCTCAATTGCTTCCTGTAAAACTACTGGGCCCTGTGATAAGTACCTACTGGACACTGAGCAAATTCAAACGCTCTGTTTATCCATAAAAGACTTAGAAACAAGGCTACCCTGGCACCTTGTTTCGGGAACCCTCCTTCCTGAGAGTTCTTGCACTTCCAATAAACACTCCCCTTCACTGTCTCCTTGTCCACAATTTCACTCTTGGACTTCATAAGAAATCCGCCCAGTTTGGACGATGACATAAGGAAGGACATTGTTTCCTTCACTGACATCCCACATGTGGTCCCCAAGATGGCCAGGTCATGCTGGTGGAAAGAAAAGATGTTTATGTGAGGACATACAGGGTTCTCACCCCAGCTCCACTGGCTCAGCCCAGGCCAGCTGGTAAGAACTGTGAGGTAGGCCAGAGCACAGCCATTCCATGTGCTTGGAAAGAAGAGGGCTGGCTTGGTAGAGAGCTGGCACTGTGAGCCACATCTATATCTTCAAAACGCTGAAGCAAAAGCACTGCCTACCTGGAAGCAAACATTCTTCACAGTGAACCTTCTGGAACATTCTGACATGTAGGCTCAGGCACTGAGTATGACCCAACTTCATGCTAGGGAGTTCCAGGGACAGAGCCTGAGATATGTTCTGCTGACTGCACTTGCTCCATCTGTGAGCCCAGGGGAGGTCCTCATGTTTAAGGACAGCTTGCCCTGGCCTCATCCTGAAACATGTCAGACCCATGCTTCCCACGTCATGGGAAGCTGCATATGTCAGAAGTGGAAGACTTAAGTGTGGGGGTACCCAGAGCACTCCCTACTTATCCCTCTGCTCCCTGCAGGGTTGGTTGCTATTGGAATCTCCTGGCTTTGTTTTTTTGATTCTCCTGGCTGGCTAAAATGTTATCGGGTAATCTCCTTCTCAAAATGACTTGCCAAATAAATATTACTGGGCTCTGGTTGTTCACCTCTCCTTCTGGATTTAGATCCCAGGCTCTTGTCTTGAGCCAAGAACTGAAGGAAATATGCAAAAATCAGTGCTCAAGTTTATTTGAAAAACAAAAGTGAAGAGTGAGGGAAAAACTGATTCTGCAGAGTAAGCGTGGGCTACATAAAAGAAGAAAGAGCCATATTACGGGGGCCCGGCGGGATGGCTCAGTGGTCTAAAGAGCCTGCTTGGGGAAGCTTGGGAGGCTTCAGGGACCGCGGTTTGGCCCCCGGCACCACATGCTGCACCAGCCCTGCCCTCGGGGCGGGCTGAGCCAGCCATAAAAATGAGTGAATAAACAAACAAAGGTTCTGAAACAAGAATAAAAATAATAAATAAAATTTAAAAAATTAAAAAAAAAAGAAAGAGCCATATTAAAGAACACTCTGCAGAAAGCTGGTAGACGTCATAAGGAAAGTCACAGCAGTGAGCTCCTCTTAGCCTCTGCTTCTTTCTACACTGTCTAAATCCCAAGGAAATCATTGAGAGCTTCTACATGTGGGTCCTGAGAGGTGGTGCTGGGATGGCCCTAGGCTGACATCAGGTTCAGGCCCTCCTGTTGAAAATCTGCCCGAATTCTTGAGAGAAGTTCATACTCAGGGTTTTGGGAACTGTTCTGCACATATGTTCTAGAATCTTCTAATGGACAGATCATGCCTACTGTCCCAGCCTGTTTTCCATGCTCTACTCCATGTCAATTAGGCTTCACTGTCTAGTACTAAGCTAGGGGGAATATCCTTCTCCTTCTCAGGTTGGAGGTGACTGGAGTAGTGACCCAGCTCCTGGACCAGCAAAGGGACAGGCTTCTGGGATGGCAGAGGGCATTTAGGAGCCCTGTCTTCACCTCAGTGCCCCACCAGACTGAGGCAGTGTGAGAAGTGATTCCTAGGGCTCTGGGACGCCACAGAGACCAGAGCAATGTAGGTGCGTTTCCTGTGGCTCAGGTCTTAGCTTTGCCCTGCAGTTCCCAGTGGGCAGGAAAGTCAGATCGAACTGACAGGAGTCTGCAGCCTTCCTTTGCATGGGCTGAAGAGAGATATGGGAATCGGGGACATGGCACAGGCTCAGAATTTTCTGGAACACATCAGGACCTACCAAGAGTGTGGGTGGAGAGGGTGCACAGGCAGGACCAGGAAGAAGCTGTGTATTCAGTGTGCCAGGGCTGATGTCATCACCTCCCCAAGGCTGACCCACATCTTTGGCTTGCATCCTCCTGCCAAGGTCAGCTCTGATTTCCGAGTCTCTGAACAACATGGTGGCATGTCATACATCAGGGCTTAGTGAAGAGATCAAGGGTACAGGAAGCAAAGCAGGCAAGCAGGATCCCCACACCCTCCAGTCCTGCTGAAGGCTCTGCTGCCCCAGGAGCTGTGGTGGGGGGGGGGGCGGGGTTACACACAGGCCCAGAGCTGAGAATGAAGTGGGTGTGCTGCCTTCTTCCTGCAGGTTGACAATGGCCATAGGAGCACACTGAACAAGGAAGCCCCTCACCCCGTGGCTGGAGTTCTGGACTCACTCCACAGGACTTCCAGGAGCTGTGGAAGTCTCTGCCCTCTTAACGGTGGCCCTGCAGAGCCGCAAGTATTCTTAGATGGGAAGGCCGAGGGACAGTGCCCCACCAGGACTAGCTGTTCTCTCTCTGAAAACCATCAGACTTAAAATGCAGTCACTGTAATCAAGGCTGAGCTATGAAATACATAAAGAAAACATAAATTAGGGTGTCAGAGCAGCCATCTCTCATGCTGACTGCTGGTGAGAAGAGCTGCTCAGGAGGGACTCTGCTGGAGCTGTGGCTTTGCACAAAGGCTACTTGGGACATATTCCTTGAAACTCTGCTCAATCCTGGGCCAGCATCGTCCTTGTTATTTATCATGTGTCAAGGACCATTGCTTCAAAATATCTTACACAATCTTCTTCACTCTGAAGAGTACACTGCACTTGTGGCTCCTGTGTCATCCTTTCCCTCTAGCCACTCTGTGCTACTTGAGTCGACTCATCTGTTGTTGGGTTTGGTAACCATGTTAGCAAAGATTTCCTGGGTGCTCCATGGCAGGGCAGCTGCCCCACCTGTGTGAGTACCACCAGGTTCTCAGAGCAAAGAGAACAAAATCCTGTCCCGCCTCAGGCACGGGAAAGACACACAGTCCTGAAAGTCTCCAGGACATGGTGTTCTTCCTCAGAGGACTGCCTTCAGGAGAATCTGTTTTTCCCTAGCCTGAATTGCAGGGCTATATCAGAGCTAAACCTGCCCCAGGGAAAGAACAACAGTCTTCCCTCTTCCCAGATTTTACCCACACATCACCAAAAGCCTATTTATAGCATTTCCTTTTGGGCAGGACACAATCTGCCTTTCAACAAGGAATGACAAGGTGCTGAGTGTGGTAGCAATTGCCCATAATCCCAGCACTCTGAGGGGGGCTAAGGCTGGAGGGCCGCAAGTTTGAGCCCAGCCTGGACACTTAAACACTTAGTGAGTGATACCATAGCTTCAAATGAAACACAGAGAAGAGCTGGTGACACAGCATGGAGCAAAGGTACTTTACAGAAGTAAAGAAGCCAGCAAGAAAGCAAACAAATAAATATCACACCGGTATTGAAAGCCAAAAAAAAAAATAGTATGGAGATAAAAATCAAACTTGAAATAGCTGTTATTTGTATGCTTAAGGGCTGTAGTAGAAAAGGAGACCCCATGTAGGTAATGTAAACTGCGGGGTGAACATGGTACGGACTAGTCAGAAGGAAGCGACAGAGATCAAACGTTGTAACAAGAGCAGAGAATGTTGTTTTGGAATCTCTTAGACTGGATATGGTTGAGGAAAGAAGGTTGGAATTTGTCGAAATAAAAGTAGAAGCTTCAAAAAGTAAAAAGCAAAGAGAAGAAAATGGAATCATCTGATCTAAGAGTTGTGAATGGGTAGCACTGGGGTGACATACATAAAAGGAGGACACCAGCAAGAAGAAACATTTGAATGAATACTGATTGATTTCACACACCAAAATACAGACTCTGGAAGTTTGGAGAAGAACAAGCAGGACCAATGTTGACAAAACGAAACACTACCCAGTTGCAAAGTGTTTAAAAAAAAAAAAAAAATCACAGGTAATGAAAGAAATAAAAAAGATTATTGGGTTTTCTGTACTGAGATCTCATCTCACCCAAGAAAGAATGGCTATCATCAGAAAATTAGCCAATAACAAATGCTGGCTGTGGGCATAAAGGAAGCCTTCTCCACTGCTGGTGGGCGTGTGGACTGGTGCAACCACTGTGAAGATCAGTGTGGAGATTCCTCAAAAAGCTAGGGTTATGCTTAAATCTCATCTCTCTCTCCTTTTAAACCTTTAGTAATTTTTTGGATCAATTTTACATGCTTATATCTGGTAATATGAACAATTAATTTGAAGGCAACAATGTGCAATATAACAACCATTGTTGAATTTCTATTATTTTGTTTAGTGAAATTCTGTATGGCTTCTAATTCTTTTTTTTAAAAAAAACTATTTTTAAAAATTCTCCTTAATAACAATAGGGGCTGGAAAGATAGCTCAGCAATCTAAGCATCTACCTAGTGAGTGCAAGGAACCAAGTTCAATCTCCTGTACCACATGCTCTGCCAGTCTTGGCATCCCAGGCAGGCTGTGTTGGCTCCAAAACTGGGTGTGGTGGTGCACACCTGCAATCCTAGCACTAGGGAGGCTGAGACTGAGCTTTCTCCCTGCCCCCACTAATGTGTTTGACATTTATATTTTATTCAAAAATAAATGAAGGGGGCCTGGCAGGATGGCTCAGTGATCTAAAGCACCTGCTTGGGAAAGCTTGGGTGGCTTCAGGGACCACGGTTCGATCCCCGGCACCACATGCTGCACCAGCCCTGCCCTTGGGGCGGGCTGAGCCGGCCATAAAAATGAGTGAATAAACAAATAAAGGTTCTGAAACAAGAAAAAAAAAATAAAAAATTAAAAAAAAATAAATGAAGGGCTAGGGAGATAGCTCAGTGGCATAAGCACTTGCCTGCAAGCACAAGGTCCTGAGTTCAATTCTTGGTACTGCAAGAATAAATAAATAAATAAATAAATAAATAAATAAATAAATAAATGTGATAAATAAATAAATAAATTCCTACTTGAGTGAAGCCCCCAGAATGTGCAACACCAAGAAAAAAGTCCTGTGAAAACACAATGTCATCTGATCACGACTGTCAGTGTGAGTTCATCCGTGGACACAAATGCGCAGCTATGGTGCAGGATGTATATACAAGGGGTCGCTTGAGGGCTAAGGGAGAGCTTTGGGAGGGAGTCCTCTGTTCTCTTTTTCTTTTCTGTTCTGTTCTGTTCTTTTCTTTTGTATTTAGTACATGGTCTACAGGGTATCACTACACAGATGAGACTTGTAGTGACTCTCCTGTTTTCAGCCTCCCAAGAGCTGGGATTACAG
>PVJA010041935.1:0-17606 GCA_004027025.1 Myocastor coypus | reverse complement strand
ACTCCCTGGTTCTCAGTCCCTTCCCATACTGTGGCCTGGTAGGTTGCGTTTCCCTACTTCTTTGAGTGCACTCTTCCTTCAGCTGTCCAAGAGGTGTTTTGAAGTAGAGAAATCAGATGCCCTAGCATTTCACTCAAAAGATTTTCAAGCCTAGCTTGTCTGTATTTAGCACCTTCTGTCCTCACTCACCGCATTTGTGGCAGTTGCGGCCACCTGAACGGTTTGCCATGCTCCATTCACATGCCCAGCTTCTGTCATAACTGCCAGTGCCGTTCCTTGGGAAAAACAATTTTTCTAGTGTTTTGATAGAACCATTGGCTCTCTCTTGAAGCACACTGAAGAGTACTTTTATTGCCAAATAGTGTTTGCTTACCTGCATTTTTCCCCCTTATTTAAAAGTGACGTTTGTTTACTTCCTGAGAAGAACAAAACGAGTATATTTCTGCTACTTTTTTTATTTAAGCATCCCAGGTACAGGTATTTCTCATGTAAAAGAAAGAAGCAACATTTTAAATGTATGGAACATGTCAAGGACAATGCTATATATGTATAATATTAAAATGCTCTAAATCTTGTTCTCATTTTTATCTTTTGTTCTGCTGAAAGTCTGGATAAAGGTGAAATATCATGTAAAAGACCAGAAAACAATATTGGACAAAAAGAAGCTTATAGCTTTTTGGTTGGAACGTTATGCTAAGAGAGAAAATGGTAAACCTATTACAGTGATGCTTGACCTGTCTGAAACTGGAATAAATAACATAGTAAGCATCTTTTTATTAACTCTAAATTGTTTATCTTGGTTCCTTCCTCCCTTTTATCCTCCCTACCAACCAAATATTGCTAAAAAATGGAACTAACCAGCTTATATTTGGGATTTATATATTTTTGCCTCCCATTAGAAACAAAGTCAAACATGGAATTGCATTTGCAGACAATTACATTTTATTTAGTATTTGATATTCAGCTTAGATTTCCTACAAATGTTCCTTGTCTTATATGCAGAATGGAAAGGTAGAATGTCAATACTGGTAGGGCATGCTTTGATGTAACAGTGAACTTTTCTACCAAGACATAACCTATAGCACCTACCCCTATTCCTGGCATAAAGGAAAATGCTCAGTAAATACTGAGTAAGTCATGTATAACTTTTATGGCATTACATTTATACCATGTTTTACAGTTCTGAGTTTTTGACATTTGCACATATTGTACTTTGTGAGTCTGTTGGCTAACTTATTTTGCTTATTTGGAATTGTTTCCTGTTTGATTTGGCTGGCATTGCATACCTGCTTTCTTTAGTTGATTTTGCAAACCCTAAACAATAAGAAAGCCACCAGGTACAGTGGCATATGCCTAAAATACCAATATTGGAGAAGCTGAAGCAGGAGGATCACTGTGACTCTGAGGCCAGCCTGAGATACATAGTGAGACACTTTCTCAAAAAAAATTCAAGTAACGTGTGATGGTGCATACCTAGTGTCATCTACTCAGGAGGTTCAAGCAGGAACATCACTTGAGCTCAAGAGTTTCAGTCTAGTCTGGGCAACGTAGTGAGATACCATATCAAAAAGGAAAATGATCAAATCAACCAGTCTTTTCAACCAGTCTTTAATCTGGGCTTTTTGTTCCTTACTATTAACTGTAAAGCCTTTAGCAGCAAATGAAATCAGGTGGCACATTTTTTTTCTTTTTGTTGATTCTTCATGTTTTAATTAAACCTTGGGTGATTCTGGTAGCAGTGAGATGGAATTTGTAGACCTACTCAGAGCTCTGTTGAAATCTTGGAAATCCATTCAGAACAGTATGTGAAGAATCTTAAAGTGGGCAGGGTCAGGGGAGATAACTCTGTGGCACAAGTGCCTGCCTGGTAAGTCTGAGGTCATAAGTTCAAGCCCCAGTCCCGCGGGAAAAAAAAAAGAAGAATCTTAAAGTGTTTGTATTCATCCTGTTTTCTTAGTAACTAACTTTTGGAAACCTATTCTAAAGAAATAATCCTAGGGCCCGGCGGGATGGCTCAGTGGTCTAAAGCGCCTGCTTGGGGAAGCTTGGGCGGCTTCAGGGACAGTGGTTCAATCCCTGGCACCACATGCTGTGCCAGCCCTGCCCTCGGGGCAGGCTGAGCCGGCCATAAAAATGAGTGAATAAACAAATAAAGGTTCTGAAACAAGAAAAAAATAAATAAATAAAATAAAAAATTTTAAAAAAAATTTAAAAAAAGAAATAATCCTAAAGACAAAAGATGCGTTGTACATGAAAACATTTTTCACAGTATCATTTAAAGTAGTGAAAAATTAGGAAAAACGAATATCCTATGTGACAAGACTACATGATATATTCAGTTGATGAAATATGTACCTATGTGAAATGATGTGCATAAAGAATTTTTGATTTTTTTTTTTGGCGGGACTGTCGTTCAAACTCATGACCTTGCACTTGCCAGGGCAGGCACTTGTGCCACAGATCTATCTCCCCAGCCCCTAGAAATTAGTGTTTTTTTTTAATTATAATGTTATAATAAGGTGCCTCATAGCGCCTCCCACAAAATGAAACATTAGTCTTAAATAAAAAAAAAAAGGCTAGAAAGAATTGTTAACTTTTAGTAGTAACGAAACTAGGGATTATTTGTTCCTAGTTCTTGTTTTTTTAAGACTCCAGTGCCATGGATTTTTCCAGCCCAGTTTTCATGTGAATGGATTTTAAATTATAGAACAAATCATTTTATGTTCAAAATTTAATCCAATTACTTAGATGAGTAAATGTTCCATAAATGTAAATCATAATTCTCTTATCCTTTGAGTGTGATAGCTTTCTATTTATTAATCCAAAACCATGAAAAATAAATGCTTATGTTTTTTGTTAGGGATAGAAAATTGACTTGAGCTGTCTTTTTCAGGCTACATATGCTGTCTCATCTTCTTTACTAAGTAAATGAAGTGTCTGCATTTCTAAATATTTCAGTCATTACTATTGTTTTAACTTACTTTAATCTTATGGGGTAATTTATTTCTATATACAACCCTCTCATGATTCACATAGAATTTAAGCTTGTAAAGATGTAAGTAAAATTAAAAAGCAGAAAATAAGGAAATCATTTGCTGGCATAGGCTACCAGTTTAACTACCAGTGATAGCTGCCTAGATCAAAGAAACAAAATCATTTAAAATTACACAGTGACCATATTTTAAAGCCAGTATTTTAGAAGAAATGTCCACTTCTGATAGTTGAACCAGAGGAAAAATCTTTCATTAGTTCTCTAAGGAAGGATGTTTTACAAGATTAATGACTAAGACATTCAAAACCAGTAGCACCCTTAGGATGCAGATCATTTTTTTGTTGCTAGAGCACTAGAGTGTTTTTAGAATGTAGACAAAACCAGCTGTGTCCTCGCAAGTCCAACCAAATTGGCAGTAACTCAGAATTTGTTGAGCAAGGGTAGTAGTCATTTTTCTCAGCTATTTTCTTTAACTCTTACTTAACTACAGTTGTAGAACTGTGCACAGTGGATATAATGGTAATTTTTACAGTATTAAATACTAGGACCTTTCCCATAATCCTTCTGACAGGTAAGGACACTTTCAATTTATTGCAGTTAAAGCTGTTATAGTTCAAATGCCAAGGGTACCCTTATAGATGCTTATCTCTAGAGCAACCCATCTTTCATACGTGAGAGATTTCACTCTGCCTGATTATGTCTTTCATCCAGCACCCTTTCTGAGGCAGCTGATTGGGATTAATGAGATAGCCTATGGTGATGAAGTAATACAAAATGAAATGTTAATCACACTCCTAATGACCTAATTTCCTGTTGCTATACTCAAAGAATTAGAACTAGCCAGGTAACTATTAATGAAAAACATGTTGTAGCTAAAGATCTAATTTGAGATTCTCAGATAAAGGGAAAGAAGCTAGAAGTAAAGTAGGTACAACAGGTCACTGATCAGAGGTAAACACAGCAGATCAGTGTGATAAGATGAACCTGTATGTTTTATTGAAGCTATTTATTAAGACCTTAAAGTAGGTTTAGAAACAAATACTGTACTGTAGTTTAGATTTACATTATTATTCTAGGTAGTCAGTTTTTAAACTCTGTGCATACTTTCTTCAATAATGTTCGACAAATTTTTAGAATTTTTTTGTAGGGATTGCTTTTAAATCCACAGCCAATTAATTGCCTTAGCAGTCTGAAGTATATAATTGCTTTGAGCTAGTATTAATAATTTTAAAACATGGCTAAGAATCCGGTTTCTTAATCTGAATTTTAATACTGACTATTATAAATAGAGTAATAGTATTTTACCTTACTACTTAGAAATATATAAAATTATATTTGAGCTTATATTTTAAAGAGTTAATAATTATTTCTATTTAATAATTTATCACTGTTAGAAATGTGCAGTTTCTATGCTAATGTGAATAGTCTTAAAGATTTAATCTTTATTTTAGGACATGGAATTTGTACGCTTTATCATGAACTGCTTTAGGATTTATTACCCTAAGTACCTCTGTAAGTAATATATCCATTTATAAAAAATGTATTCCAGTTATAGATAATGGCTGAGAATTGTGGAGTCTTATATTATTATACACTTACATAGCTGAAACATTGGTTTCTGACAAAGATTTAAATGTGTCATTAGACAAAGGAAAGATTTTCCACAGGTAATCAATTTCTTTACAGTTTTATAGTTTAACTGCTGATCTGTATATATGGAAGCCTGTAATATACATACAAGTACATACAAACATACATGTATTTATAAGATTAGTCTATAATTGCTAACTTAAAAATTTATTTAACATAGTATTTACTATGTTGAACTTCTTGCATGCAGGAATAAGCAATACTGATACAATATACTGAATGATAAAAATCTATATATAAAGTACAATGTATTAGCAGTTGCTGTTTTGTAATGGTAAGAAAATAACTTCATTGAATTGTACTGCATTTGATTTTGGTGGCTGTAGTTTCCTCATTTGTAATCATAATTTTTCATCAATTACCTGAAAAACTGCTAAGCTTTATATACTCATTTCTTTATTTGTTGGATTATGTGATGAGCCTCCCCTGGAAAAACAAGTTACCAAACTACATATGTAGGAAATTCACAGATTACATGGGCAAACTCCTGATGAATAGCACAATTAAGGCCTTTTGGGGTTCCTGACTCAGGTGATAGGAAACATAAAGTTACTAAATCATCTTAATTTGACAGGCTTTCGCATTAATGTTGATGTGGAGTGAGGAGCAGACAAAAGTCATACTGGATATTCAGTCATTACCTCCTTAGCTGTGCATTCACATCTCTTCAGGGAATGTATTTGTGAATGTTCGTAGATAAAGACAACAGTCTGGCCCTGTGGGATCTGTTGTTCCTTATGAGTTTTTCTCGTATCTGGCATATACCCTGATTAAATACTTGCTGATCAGTGTTAGTTCTAATAAGGAATCACTACTCACTATTATTAGCTGGTTCCTCTTAAAGACAAAATCAAATTATAATATCTGCCTGTTCATTGAGTTTTTAAAGGAGTTTGTGAAGTGTCATTTAGAAGTAATATAAATATTGTTATTTTATAAAATACACCCAAGATTTTTTAAGAAAATCAATAAATTCATGAATCTTTATTGTTGATTCAGTGTTGTTCATTTCAGTAACTACAGATCACATGTATATATATATATATATACACATATATATATATATATTCTGCTAACTTACTGTAATTTTTCAAACACTGAATTTTATGGAATCTTTGATTCCTCAAAATCTGTCATGAAACAGAACTGTCATATTGTAAGGATATTACAGTAAAGAAGAGAGTGTTGAACACCACATTTCCTCTTTCCTGATAACTTGTGTTCTTTCATAGGTAGTTTACTTACACTACATTAAACTAACACCCTAGGAAATCCTGTGCTCAGAAAAAAATGAAATTACATATTGATTCATGTAATAGAACGTTAGATATAAAAAAATCTTTTTGTGGATTCATTTGTTAATAGGACTATTTAATGTCAGCAGTTTAATATGTAAATACTATGTATGCTTTGGAATTATTGGCTTCCTGGAACTTATACTATTAAAAAATAAAAGCATTTTTGATATATAATAGCTTATTAAAAGGAGAAAAAACAACTGTGAGGCTGGCTTAACAGTAAAATCTCGGGGCTGGGGAGATAGCTCCGAGGCACAAGCTTGGCAAGTGCAAGGTCGTGAGTTTGAACCCTGGTCCCGCAAAAAAAAAAAAAAAAAAACAGTAAAATCTAGAGAATTATAATTGCAGCCATGAATTAGACATGACAAAGATTTTGAAGTTCCGTTGCCATCAGCCCTAATATGACATACACCATCCAAAGACTCCACTTACCCATTTAACTGTTTCCTTTGTACCTTTTTGTAAACAATGAAAGCAATAAATAAAATAAAACAGGCTATTAGCTAAAGGACTATAACAGTGCTTTGTTCATTTTACACATACCTGTCAGGGCAGACCCATCCGTGCTGTGAGGTATTAGTTTAGTCCTGGTACCACTCACACTTTGCTAAATTAAGGCTTAGCCAGCCCAGTTACCAGTTTTTCTAGGCTAAATATAAGGGATATTATAAAGGTATAAGTCACATTCAATTAAATTTTTTTCATCTTTCAGCAAAAATGGTGATTTTTGATATGCCTTGGATAATGAATGGCAAGTATATTATTTATATTTTTCTAAAATGAAATGTCTGATTTACTTTTTTCTTCCTTTGTCAATCTAGCCATATTACTATAGCAGTTTAAATAAGTGTATGATATTTGATGTACAATTTTAAGAGGCTGTTCCTAAGCAAATAAGGCTGACATTCTATCCCCCATATTGTTATCCACTATAGTTTCCAGAAAATAACCTGAAGACACTCAATCATTTTAAATAAACTATAGTGAGAAGCCTGAATTTGTACACCCACATATAGGTTGTGTCACAGAACACAGGTCTTAGGTTTTCTCAAGGACTTCAAATGTTGAGGATGAAGGTAGGATAAATCTAATATTCACTCTAAATCATTGTAGTCACATGACCCTTTTGATAGTCATATATTTTTTGGTGAGATAGTTTTGAAAAAATCATTGAAACATATTTTACCAAATTCAGAGTGATTGTAAATTTAATGTTATTCTATGAATGTTCATTGCCATTAGTCTTTTTAAAAGGCAATTGTCATGTAGAAAGCAATAGAAAAAATGAAAATTTCATTCTTTGAAAATTCAATACAGTTGGCAAACACATACCTAAACTGATAGAAAACAAAGACTTAAAGTAATAAATCTGGAATAAAAAACAGATATCAGTACTGACACTAAAGGAATAAAAGAGATTATAAGGGAGTACTATGAAGAAACATATGCCAAGAAATTAGGTAACCTATAAACTGGATCATTTCTTACAAAGCTACCAACTATTGACACTGACTCAGAAAGAATCAGAATGAAAGTATAGCAAAATTGAATTAGTAACAATAAAACATCTCTCAAAAACTTGCACTCATATGGCTTCACTGATAAATTCCATGAGTTATTTAGAGAAAAAAAATGGTAATAATCCTTTATAAATAGTTTCAAAAAATAGAAGAGAGACTACTTCTCAAATAACTTTGTCAGGAAAATATAGTCCTAATACCAAACATAGGAAATGTAAGGTATAGTACATATTTAACAGTTTTAACCCTTAGTAATATAAATGTACAAGTCTTCAGAAGTTATTAGCAAAGTGAATCCAATACAGTATAAAAAGCATTGTGCGCTAGACCAAGTGGGATTTACTCAGGAACCAGTGTTGTTTCAACATATGGAAACCTATAAGCTGCCATATGCATACAATAGAGGGGGAACTACATGATCAGCTGTCTCAGTGGACAGCAAAAACGCATTTGGGAAAATCTTGTAGCCTCTTAAATAAAAGTACTTAATAGATGAGGAACAAGATGTATTATGTGAACATGACTGAACTTCTCCTGCTTGACATCCTACCAGACAAAAAGATTACTTTTTATAATCTATAAGCTGACAGTAGAGTGTTGTCCACTCTTTGAGTGAAGCTAATTCTTCATATGATTTAATTCCATTATTTAATTCCAGCAGCAAAGCTGCAAACCTGTCAACTCACAAGCTTTTAAAATGGAAATTAATGAAAATTTAAATGTTATATTAAAAAAAACTTCAACCACAGTGAGCAAAAGTAAAAATGTATTTTTCTGAGCTGCTACTTAATATTTGTCATGCTGTTTTTTTGTTCTTGTTTTGTTGTTTTTTGCTTTCTTTACTGTTTCATTCTATTCAGGCTTTTGAACATCTAATACAGCATTCTACTTTTAGTTGCTTTAAAATGAGCTTTTGAGTCTCACATGAGAAATGAGGTTTAAAAAATTAAGTAAGAAGTGGCATGACAGAACAAGATTATAATTACCAAAAAGCTATGCCTAATAGCAGTTTGTAGTTTCTGGAATTTCCTCACAGTTAGTAAATTGCAGGCCCTAGGAAAAAAGGCAAAGTTTAGGGTCAGACTGGAAATTTGGTGCTGGTTTACCCCCATACTGAGGACTCCTCCCTTTCCCCCGACTTCTTTGGGAAGGCTTTTCACATGGAGGAGTGTTTATCAGAACCATAATGCAAATGGCTCTTCATAGATTATGCGGTTCTTCTCTGAGTCACGTGACAGTTTGATGTAAAAGTCTAGAAATCTTAATAATTTAGATCACCAGTGGATGTGTTCAGAGACCTAAGCCCTGATAAGTGTCTTTGTGATCATCAGGGTAGTTTAATCTTGATGGAACATTTGAAACCTGTAAGGGAGAGTTGCAGCAAGACCTCAGTTAGCACATACAATAAAGTCATTGATAAAAACAATAAAAAGAATTTTAATGCTGTGACTTCTTTCTTCAGCTGCTTTCAGAATTATAAAATCCTGGCTTGGCACAGAATCTGCGAATTTTTTGAAATTTGCAGGTAAAAATGAAATCCAAGATTACGTCAGTATAGAGTACCTGCCTCCATACATGGGTGGAACTGTAAGTATACTCCTTGATATGTTTATGAAATGATGCCAGCTAACAGTACATAAGACTGTATTCTTTCCGCGTGCCTGGCAAGCGCAAGGACCTTAGTTTGATCTCCGGCAACCAGTACTACATGCTATGCAGGCTCAGGAACCCCGGGTACTCCATGCCTGCCACAAAACCAGGTATGATGGTGCACACCTATAATCCCAGCCCTGGGGAGGCAGATGCAGGAGGATGACTATGAGTCCAAAGTGTGTAGTGAGACCCTGTGTCCAATAAACAAATAAATATTTTTCAAAAACTGTATTCTTTCAAGGAAAGTGGAAAAGCAGTGCCACAGCATCCAAATAAAGATGATAGGTTACTTAAAGTGGCTACCAATGGCAGAGACATATTTCATTTCAGTTTTAAAGTTATTTTTATTTTGCTTTTAACTACATAATATTGTGTGCATCTAAACTAGAGAGTATTCAGTATTCAGGAGAGTATTCAGAAACAAGTCTTTAATGAAATGATTCCTCCTACTCTTAGCCCAACCACGCTTTTCTCTTCCCTAGATGCATTTCATATAATAATTTGCAGAGGATCATATAGCATATATAAGAAAGCAAGTACATGTGAATCATTCGGTCCTATAGCTTTTAAACAGAGAATACCTTCGTACACTATTAACCATGCCACTTTTTTCTCCACACCATGTCTTAAGTGTCTTTCCAAATAAATGTGTTGCAAGCTTTCTTGCTTTTGTTGGTGGCTACAGAATATTGCAGGATCAAATGACCTGCAACTTACTGGAAGTTTTTTGTGGTATCTTTAGTTTTCTTTTTAATTTTCTATTGATCAAGATTCTACCATTCAGCTACCCTCAACACTCAAGATTTTTGAAGTGGATTTTTACTACTTAAAGATAAGCAGTTGGAAATAAATGTATACATGTTAAGTTTTAAATTATACAACAACAACAAAACAAATTGCGACAATGACCTATTAATAAACTGTAAAACCTACAGACTTCGTATGTTTTTAGATAACTTCATATTTCACTTAGTTTCTCCAGTCTACTTTGTGTACTACTGGTAAAGTTGTGTTCGATGGGAAGCAAGGACTGTAAGATAAAGTTTTGGTATGTCCTCCTGTTTGTTTCTTTGATTAAAAAAACTGAACCAAAATTTTCTCTTTGAAGTCTTCGCTTTCCTATTCTGGGCTTTCCATTTTACAGTTCAACCTAGAAAAACAGTATGGTGGTACCTCAGTTCACAAACTTGATTCTTGGAAAAGAACCAAATGAAATCAAATGGTTAGATTCAATGTTGACCTTAAGGGCGAATGTGATTCAGTTCTAGTCCATTTTGCTATGAGACCAGAATCATGGAGAGAATTATTTCATGAAATGTGGTACCACCGTACTATTTTCATTTCACTTAGTTTCTAGTTTGTAGCACTTAGTGTCTTGAAATCACAGTAATGATTTTTTAAATTTATTTTATTTTGGAAAGCAAAAACAAATAGTAGGAACAAAGACGAAGATAGGAGCACATATGTAACAGATTTTGAAAGTGAGAATAGCCAATTAACAGCGGGTATTATATTTTTATCATCAGATTTGTTGCTCAAGTTAACAGAAATAGTTGAGCTAGATTGGACAAATAATTATTAACACTTGCTTTCAGGAAACCTTAACTTTTCTATTTTCTTTGCTTTATTTTTAAACAACCATTGTTAATTAGCTATTCCTGTTTTAAAAATCCATAACAGATATTGTGTTACTCTGTTTCTGTCTTTTTTCTACTTATTTTTGCTTGTTGTTACTCTTTAAAATAAAGTTAAGCCGGGTGTGGTGGTGCACGCCTGTAGTCACAGCACTGGGGAGGCTGAGGCAGGAGGATCGGTTAGAGTTCGAGACCAGCCTGGGCTACAAAACTGAGCTCAAGGCCAGCCTGAACTGCACAGTGAGACCCTGTCTCAAAAATACAAAAAATAAATAAATAAATAAAATAAAGTTAAATTAACAGTAATGATTTTAACTTGTCTTAGTAATTTACCCATCTTAGCAGTATAGTAGAAATGATTTTTATTTTTTTGTGTAGAAAAGGCTATTATGTCTCCACCTTTCTTTTGCTAGTGGTATATTTCAAGGATAATAGTCAAAATGGTAAGACTGTTATCTTTTTACCACAGTCTTCTTTTGAAGGACCATTTCTTGTTCTATAATCTTTTCTAGTAATCTTACAAATACCTCCTGGTATATAAGTACAACAAATACATGACTAGAAGTAAAGTCACTGAATCAGTGGGTATATTTAGTCTTTAATTTTAGTAGCTATTTCCCAATTTGTTCCAAAATCATTGTTCTTACTTACCAGTAAAGTGTGGAAACAGTTTAACTTTATTTCCTAGCCAGTATTACATATCCTCATATTTATTCTTTGCCTGCCTCGGATGAAAAATATTCTTGAATTTTCATTGTTTTTTATAGTGTTAAATCCTTTGTTATGATTCCAAAAGCATCCTTTTTAAGGAGACTTGTACCATACTCTCACCATTTTTTCTAATGGGTTCTTACTCCTTTTCCTATTGATTTCTTTGTATTAAAATTTATCTTTGTTCCTGTTATGATGGTACATATTTTTCTAGTTGTCACCCGTTGAAAAATGGGGGAAACTTCATACTTGTTTTTAGCTTTTTAGTTAGTCGGTTGGTTATTGTTTTGTTCTGTTTTGCAGCACTGAGATGAGGCCCAGGGCCTCAGCCCTGGTAGGCAACACGGTACCACTCAGCGGCATCCTGAGGCCGTTATTCGTATCTTTGGGTCTTTTGAGGTTTTGTGCCGTGTAGAAAGGCTTTGCATACTTAAGATTTATTCATTGTTTTTAATCCTCTTCTGCTTTGTTAAGGTGTTCTTTCTGGATGGTAAAACACAGATACTTTTCAAGCTTTTATCTATCTGAAGTTCTTCCCAATGTAAAGAGTGAGCAAAATTTATGGTTTAGTTTGACTTTTTTAGACAGATAGCTTGTGAGTAGCACACAGTACTTCCTGCTCATTACTTTCTGGTTGGAAATGCTTCCTAGATTTGAAATTTTACTACCTGATTGAGGTTTTCTTTTAGTGAGATTTTGGAATGGTTTGGACATATATAATTATTACATTTATCATAGGAAATTTGTACCTACACATAATAGATCTTGATTCTTCTTTTTCATTCTCCTCACCTCATTTCAACCTCTCTTCCCCTCTTTTGCCATAAGTGGAGTTTTATGTCCATTTTATCCTCCTTTTCTCATTTTTTGTTTTCCCCCTTTTGAACAATTTCTTGCTATTTCACAAATCTAGTGTACATTTTGGTTCTTACTTATACTTTCAGTTTCTCATCTCAGACAGCCAATGCAATATGTACATGTGAGGCCAATTTATTTCACTGAAGAATATGGTCTCAGGGTTGGGAGTATAGTTCAGCAGTGCAGCAACTACCTGGCAAGTGTGATGTCCTGAATTCAATTCCCAATAACACCACACTCAAAAAAGAATGTGGTCTCTAGTTCCATCTATTTAGCTATAAATGTCTCAAGTTTGTCCTGATTTATGACTTGGCCAAAGTATTGAATTTTCAATGTGTTATCAGAGAATTAGTTTTTCACCCAGCCCTTTTTACACTGACATGAAATCCTTTTCTTTTAGGACCCTTTCAAGTATAGCTACCCACCCCTGGTTGATGATGACTTCCAGACACCACTGTGTGAAAATGGGCCTGTTGCCAGTGAGGATGAGACATCGAGTAGAGAAGACATAGAAAGTGATGGTAAAGAAACCTTAGAGACAGCTTCTAATGAGGAACAAGCAGCTCTTCCAAAAAAGGTAATGTTATGAATTAAATGAAATCAAAGCTGTGGTTTAGCCTCCGCTCTAACACTAGTCGTGTGACCTTTGTGTAATTTTCTTAACTTGCTACTCTTATATCTTTGTAAAATGAAAGACGGATGTGATGACTTAATTAGTAACACCATGTTGAGTGTATAAAATGCTGAGTCTATGCTTTCTATAAAATTGATAAAGTCCACATGAAAGAAGGAATCAATTTACAGTTTTGTCAAGATAAACTGATTAATTTAAAAGCATACCTTTTTCTTTTTTAATAGGCCTAAGCATTGAATCTGGGGCCTCACACATACTAGACATGCCCTTTACTGCTGAGTTACATCCCCAGTCCTTTTCATTTCTTTTTTCTTTAATATGAAACAGGGTCTCTAAGCTACCCAGATTGGCCTCAAACTTGTGATTCCCCTGCCTTAGCCTCCGTTGTAACTGGGATGAGAGCATGTACCACAATGTCCAACCTCTGTCTCACTTTTTTATACTTTCTTTGTGAGTTTTAAATATAAATAATAACATTCATCGTGAGGAATTTGTACTTGTATATATTTTAATTTCTCTTTTCTCCCATTCCCTTCCCTTCAACCCATCTTTCCTTCCTTCCTTACAAAAGCTTTGTTTTCATTATTTCCTTAACTTTTTTGTCTTGTCTCTCCTTTCTCCCTTCCCTTTTCCCCCTCTCATTTCATCCATTTCCTAATATCTATTTTCATTTCCCATTCCCTATTAAACATTTCATCCTTATTTATGCATAGTTTCTCATACCAGAGAAGCAACATGATGTTTAAACTTCTGTCTCTGATTTATTACACTTAATTGCATAGTTTCATGGTGCATCCATTTACCTAAAAATGTCTCAGACATACGCTTATTTATAGCAGAATAGTACTGCATTGTATGGAAAAATATTTATCCACTCCTCAGGTTGTGGGCACTTTGGTTGTTTCCAAGATGTAGCTATTACAACTGTGCTGCTATTTACATGGGTGCACACATATCACTGTGATATGTTTTCATTTCTTGCAAAATATGTGAAAGAGTAGTAGCTGGGTTCACTGGGATCTCTAATCCTAGCTTTTTGAAAAATCCTCACACATTTTCCACAGTGGTTACACCAGTCTTCTCTTACAGCAACAGTGAAGGATTGCTTTTTCTCCACAGCATCATCAGCATTTGTTATTTGTTGATTTTTTTGATGATAGCTATTGTTTCTAGAATGAAATTGAATCGCAGCACTGTTTGAATTTGCATCATGTCAACAAATGATGTTGAACAATTTTTCATAAATCTTTTTGTCTTTTCTGCTTCTTCATCTGAGTAGTGTCTAATCATTTCAGATGTCCATTTTTGGACATTTTTTGTATTGAGTCTTTAAATTGAGGGGTTATTCTTTATATATGCTAGACATTAGGCCTTTGAGGAACAGCTGGCTAAAATACTGTCTCTTTACTCTATTGGTAGTTTCTGTTGCTGTGTAAAAGGTTTTTGGTAAGATGAGATCCCAGTTGCTGGTACTTTGTGGTATCTTCTGTACAGCCATGGTTTGGTTCATAAAGGCTTGGCCTACATCAGTGTCTTTCAGAGTTCTTATTCTCTCTCTTCCAACAGTATTAGTGTTTCAGTTTTAATATTTGGTTCTGTGATCCATTTGATTTGGGCTTAGTGCTTAGTGAAGAGCATGGATCTAGTTTTAGAAAAGCCAGAGTTTCAAGGACCATTTATGAAAGAGGCTTTCTTCCAATGAACGTTTTTGACCCTTTTGTAAGAGATAAAGTAGCTGAGTATGCTTGTTGTTCCTGTATCTTCAAATCTGTTCTGTACTGATCTTCAGCTCTGTTATTTGCCAGTACTATTGGGTACCCCAGAGTGAGGCTTCAGTCCTCTGCGAAGTTTTCACAGCGAGAGAAATAAAGCAAGAGAAGTAGCAAGCTGCAAGGATCTGGGATGGCCAGTTGTACACGGAATAAAAGGCTATGAGGCAGACAGAAACTCTATATTCTTTTATTCAAGGTGAGATTATCAGATAACTCAAAGGGCAGTGGTACTGTTAAACTATTGAGTATATTTCGCTGGAGCACTCTTAGTCCTAATCTTAATCTTAGTCTCAGTAGTTGGGAGAGGATGGCCAAACCCTAATGAGATAAGAGAAATCTCAATAGCCTGATACCAAAAATCCCACACCTCCATTAATCCCATAGGGAAATATATAAAACTAGCCACTGTGACTTTGTGGTCGGCAGCACCGTATCATGGTGTTTTTATCACATTTGCACTACACTTTCAACTCAGGGATTATAATGCCCTTGACCTTGACTTTTGTTGCCCAGAATTAACTTGTGCTGTTTTAGATTTCTTCTGGTTCTGGAGGAGTTTTAGGATTGTTCTACTTCTGTGAGGTATGCCATTGGCATTTTGATTAGACTGGCATTAAATTTGTATAAGTTTTGGAAGTATGGCCATTTTCAACATATTGTTTTTTTTTCCTACCCAAGAACCAAAATTATCTTTTCATTTTCTGTTATGCCCTTTGATGTCTTTTTTTACATATTCCATTTTCTCCTTTTTAATTGTATTTTTGGTGTAAATTCCTTTTACTTCTTTTGTTATATTCATTCTTTTTTTTTTTTGTCTTTTTGAGACAGGGTCTTGTTATGTTGTTCAGGCTGGCCTTGAGCTCACTTTTGTAGCCCAGGCTGGTCTCAGAACTCACACCGATCCTCCTGCCTCAGCCTCCAGAGTGCTGGGATTACAGGCGTGCGCCACCACGCCCGGCCCTGTTATATTCATTCTTACATATATCAGGTTTTTGGATGCTGTTGTGAAAAGTCATGTTTCCCTAGTTTCTCTCTCAATGAGTAATTTGTTTACAGAAAAGTTATTGGTTTGTTAGTGTTGATTTTGTATGCAGCTATACTTCTGAATTTCATTAGTAAATACAGAAGTCTTGCAGTGGAGTTTTTAGGGTCTTTTATGTAAAGTTTCATATTGTATGCAAATAATGATAATTTGCTTTCTTTGCTTCCTATTCTTATTCCTTTTGTTTCTTTCTCTTGTACAATTGATCTGCTACAGAGCTGTATTGAATAAGAGTGGTTAGGCTCTGGAGAGATAGCTCAGTAAAATAAGTGCCTGATTGGCAAGCACAAGGTCCTTAGTTCAATTCCTGGTACAAAAAAAAAAAAAAAAAAGAATGAGAGTGGTGATAATGGACTTTCCCGTCTTGTTCCTGGTTCTACAGTGAAAGCTTTCAGTTCTTGTTTAGTCTGATATGGGTTATTGTTTATCATGGATGGTTTTTTATCAGATTGAGATAAAGACCATCTTGTCCAATTTGCTGAGGGTATCAAAAATAAGTGTTGGACTCTCTTTCAGATGCTCTCTCCATCTTTTGAGCTGATTGTATGCTCTTTATCCTTAGCCCTTAGCTCTATTACTATGCTGTATTACATTTGTAGATTTGTGTATGTTGAAGCATGCCTTTTTCCATAGGATAAGTCCTACTTGGTCATTGAAGATGTTTATGTGTGTGTTCAATAGGGAGATTGGCCTGTATTTCTCTTTTTTGGGTCTTGTGTCAAGGTGGTGCTTGACTCCAGGAATTAATTTGGAAGTATTGCTTCCCTTTCAGTTTCATTAAAGAGTCAGAAAAGTAGTGGCATTTGATCCCTTGTAGAATTCAACAGTGAGTCTGTGAGGGCCTGGGCTTGTCTTTATTGCTGGGTTTTTATATATCTTCAATTTCATTGATTGATACTGATTTGTATAGATTTTTTATATCTTTTACTAAGCTTTGGTAATTCATATGTATGTAGGAATCTCTCTGTTATGATTTATGTCTAGTTGTCCCCCCAAAGCCTCATGTAGTCATTGGGCGGGGTGTTCTATAGATTGAAACTTGACTCATGAGTCACTGGGATTATGTGTTTTAGTACTGATGGGATTATCGGTCTGAGTAGGGCTGGGACTACAGGTGTGGTCTAGTGCAGATATCCTAAGGCAGAACGCCTGATAGGAATATAAAGAGAGACAGACTAGAGCTGTCGCTCTGCTGCCATTTTTGGTTGGCTGCCTCTGCCACCATTTTGCTGCTGTTCCGCTGCCATGAACTGGATGCTCTCTGTCCTGCTCCACTCGGCCTTGGGCCTGCCAAATATGGACTGAAACCTCCAGTAACTGTAAGCTAATAAACTTTTCTTTCCTTCATTTCCAGTGTTGGGTATTTGTCCCAGCAATGAGTGAAAAGTAACTAAGACACTCCATTCTGTGTTTTCCAGCTTGTTAGAATATAGCTTCTCAAAGTATATATTGTTGATCTTGATTTATATAATTTCTGTTGTGATTTTACCCATTTTACTCCTAATTAATTCCATCCATTTCAGTGTTTCCTTTTGTTAATAAGATTGTCTTAGGATTTATGAATTGTATTTTTCTTTCAGCAAATCAAGTCTTTGAGTCACTGATTCTTTAAATTATTTTTGTAATCTCCAATGCATTAGTTTCTGCTCTTGTTTTTACTATTTTTTTCCCTCATTGAAATTTTGGGCTAGATTTGCTGTTAGTTTTTCTGGAATTTTGAGGCTCCATATTAGATTGCTTATTCAAGCGAGCACTATTTTTCTGACACAGGAATTGCTGAAAGTTTTGCTGTAGGGCTGCTTTCTTTTTTTTTTTTTTTTTTTTTTTTTTTTTTTTTTTTTT
>PVJA010041934.1:0-17606 GCA_004027025.1 Myocastor coypus | reverse complement strand
TTTTTTTTTTTTTTTTTTGATTTTTTTTTTTTTTTTTTTTTTTTTTTTTTTTTTTTTGTCTTTTTGAGACAGGGTCTTGCTATGTAGTTGAGGCTGGCCTTGAGCTCACTTTTGTAGCCCAGGCTGATCTCGAACTCGCACCAATCCTCCTGCCTCAGCCTCCCTAGTGCTGGGATTACAGGCGTGCGCCACCACGCTCGGCTTTTTTAATTTTTTTAAAGAACTTTTTATTTTATTTTATTTCTTGTTTCAAAACTTTTGTTTGTTTGTTTATTTTTATGGCCGGCTCAGCCTGCCCTGAGGGCAGGGCTGGCACAGCATGTGGTGCCTGGGATCGAACCGTGGTCCCTGCAGCTGCCTAAGCTTTCCTAAGCAGGTGCTTTAGACCACTGAGCCATCCTGCCGGGCCCAATTAAACATTTTAGTCTCTGTCTGTAAACAGGAACAGCTCTAGCCTGTGGTGAGGATGAGTGTGGACGGGACTGGAAGTGGATGGCACCTCACGGAGTCCAGGACCAGGGGCTGCCGGCTGGGCCCTATCGCGCGCGCCTCTCGGCCGGCAGAGGTCGCCCTTGTTCTGCACCCCCTGGGGCGAGCAGGGCGCGCAGGGCTGGACCGAGGAAGATGGCGGGCCTCTGTGTGAGCTCTAGGGCAGCAGGGACTGTACTGAGCCGTGGTGGAAAGAAATCCATCCTTGGCACATTGCCGCGTGTCGTCGCTGCTGCTTGGATGTTTAGTTCTCACGCCCACTGAGCTGATGACAAAGGTGCTTAGTTACGCGTGAGCAGGTCAGCACCTCCCTGGGGACTCTAAGGAGACATAGTGGACCAAGGGGAGGACTCAGCCTGGTGACTGGGTCCCCTTGCCCCCCGTGCCCAGCCCCGGGGAACTCGGCGAAGATGTGGTTGAATCTCATGTGTCTCTGCGGTTGCCACACAGGTCCTACTAGTCTCTCATTGTCCCCTCTGAAAAGAATTTATCCTGTGTCCAGAGCACCGGTGTTTCACAGTGTTAGCCTCACACTCCAAGCATTGCAAACTGCAAACAAATTCTGACCCACAGAGCAATCATCCCAGCAAACTCCGGGGTCCACACTGCTGTTATGCACCACAACGCACAGCAAAGACTTCATGGAACCCAGACAGAGGAGAGAGGAAATCTCATGGTTTTGCAGTTTCACAAAGATGCATGGATTCCTGAGCACTAGAATTTAACATGGTGGAGAAATCACCATCGCTAGTGACACTTGCTCAGGTTTTTGGCTGCATTTAAAGGGAAATGCACCTGAGAGAACATTCTGTCGTAGAGTAGCCCAAAGGACATTCATTCCTGCATATTTATAAGTTTTCCAATGGAGCCCAGTCGCCCTGCTTTTGCGAAAAGAAACCTTCTTTCTTCTATACCATTTGTAATTTTTATCTTTTCTTCCTTAAGTCCTATGTCTTAATGTCTCACTGCTACACTAGGCTTTGTTGTGAGTGTGTGTGTGTGTGTGTGTGTGTGTGTGTGTGTGTGTGTCTGAGACAGGGGTTTCCTTCCACAGTTCAGGCTTGACTTGAGCTCACTTTATAGGCCAGGCTGGTCTACAATCCTTCTGCCTTAGTCTCTAGTGCTTGAATTATAGACATGTATCACCATCCTCAGCCTAGGCACTGTCACATGATGTGTCCCAAGTGTAAGGTCCTAGCCTGGCCCTTTCCAGTCCAGATCTCTTGCTTTTTCTGTGGATTCCTCCATCCTAACAAAGTTCAAGGCATTTTTTTTTAACTCCCTGCCACTCTGTCCTTGACTATCCCTCTAAATTAATTTTTTAACAATCCTCATTATAGAGAGAATATCTCTGCTGGAGAATTATCCACAACACAACCTGTTCTTACACCTATTTTCAGAGGATCGAATGAAGGCCAACATGTGTCCATTAAATGTTGCTTGAATTTTGGTCTTTGCATGTTGAAGCTTTGAGTGACTTAATTTAAGCTTTGAGTAGCATGAAGTGTTGGGCCAGTCTGCTGGCTTCGCTGTGGACCTCACCCTCCTGGGATTTTCCTAAGCTTGTTCCCCCAACATGAGTGCTGTACTAACTTTCTTACTTCTGGTCCCCGCTGTCTTCAAGTTTACCTATGAATGTTTTTTTTACACAGATCTTTCTTTCACATCTGTCCGTCTTCTGCAATCATCTATTAATGCTGTCCCACAATATTCCAGGGGAGCTGTAAATGTGCACTTGCAGGAGCTCTCTGCAGCTTGAGGGCCAGAGGGCAAGGATGAGAGCTACTTTATTCTGCACTTCTTGCTCTTCCTTGAATCTGGTCTTTGTTGGTTATCCTGTAAGAACAGAGCTCGAGTTGAATGAGGTCCCAGCATCAAATGTTTCCCTGTTCTTTGAGGGACCTGGGATTTTACTTACAGCTGTGGGGGCAGGATTGAACCTATTTTCTATCAAGGGGGACAGCTCATGCCCAGGTATTCCTCTCTGCAGAATCTGTTCCTCAGTAAGAAAGGACCTTGGGAAGAACTGGACTAGGGAATTCCCATAGAAGGCTTCTACAGTTGGGAGTTGTCAGGCTTCACAGAGTCAGAGTAATAGATTTAAATAGCATACATCCTTCTTCGAGAGACTCTTAGGCTTCCCTGCCCCTTTTTCTGAGTTAAACTCGTGGTGTGATTATAACAGGGGCCCTGTGATGCTCTGACCTTCTGCCTAGTTATTTTTCATCTAATATTGATTTATACATTGCAGACTCTGAGGGTTTATTTTTTTATTTATTGTATTCTTAGAGCAAAGATGATTTATTGCATTTCACTGGGGAAACCTAACAGTGACACTATTCCAACAAAACTATTACTTCAAATTTAGTGAGAAAATATACTACAGTTCATGAGGCTGTATACTTTCAATAATGCATTGTTATTAATAGCTAAATACCTTTGATGCCGGGGTAGTTTCCCTTAGTGTTCTCAAACTAAGATTTTTCTCCAATTTAACTAATGTTGCAACCAGACTCCCAGTTGTAGTTCACTGGTTCCTCCACTAGGAGGAACTAAGTGGTTCTAAAAATAAGATGAGAAACTGGGCTCACTCAGCTCTTCTGTGTTTCCTGGGAAAAGACCGGATCCTCCTTTGAGGGACCGTCCTGGCTAGAGATTTAGAAAATGCTTACAGCAGTACCTGGCCTATGGTAGTTGCAGTTATATTATTAGTGCTTATTAAAATAAATTGAAAATAAATAAATAATGAGTTGCCAAGGGCTGTTGTATTGAGCATAAGCCTATTCACCCGGCCTTCCCCAGAGGAGAAGATGAGATTGAGGAGCCCCAAAGGAGATCTGCTAAAAGGGCAGCCTACTTCTGCACTGCTGACTGGGGAAAGACATTGTGGGTTCTTCTACTGGGGACTTACATCAAACATGGCACGATCTCATTTATGCCGGCATCCCTGACATAGGCATAGCAACTAAGATTAAAATAAGGTTCACATTAAGATAAGTTAGTATTAGGATGATAATATTTAATTAAAATAGTATACATAACCATGGGTTGTAAGTGTATAAATTATGATTAGACTTAAGATCATTTAAAATAAGTTAATATCGAAAATAAATATTCTTAAGCTATCAATAATCTAACTCTTCATGAATTAAATCATTATAAAATACAGAAGCTGCTCCGCTCTAGTTAACAGGCAGCTAAAGATCCAAAAGCCAGTGACTTTCCATAGAATTAAGGGGCTAAAATCCACCAATATTGTTTGCGTGGACCAACCTGTCACTATAGGACAGAACTCCCTAGAGGGGTGGAATTCAGCCCCAGTACCTCATGTGGGGCTTTCTGGCTCTGGTCTTAGGTGCCTAAAGCCTCTACCTATAGCAACGGATACTCTTCCTAGGGACCATTTCCCTTCCTACAACCACTTCACAGGTAGAGGTGTGGTATAGTTTTCCAGCGTTTTTTGTACTATTAGACTTTTTTTTTTTTATCCAGCATTCTTTCACTGATAGGGTGCCTAATGCATGCTTGTCAAGCCGAAATGAGTGCCTGTTTTAGGAGGCTTGGGGTGACAGTTTGCATATTATTAGTGGCTGTCTTAGTTACTTTTTCTCTTGTTGCTGGGACAAATACCCAACACTCAAAATGAAGGAAGCAAAGGTTTATTTAGCTCACAGTTACTGGAGGTTTCAGTCCATATTCAGCTGGCCCAAGGCAGAGAGAGGCACATGGCAGAGAGCAGCAGTTCATGGCAGTGGAACAGCAACAATATGATGACAGAGGCAGCCAACCAAACAGGGCAGCAGACAGCAACAGTGCTAGTCTGCCTCTGTGTCCCTCTATATTACATTCAGGCTGTCTGCCTCAGCTTCTCTGCCTTAGGCTACCTGCATAATCCCAGAAGTACTCAGACCATAATCCCATCAGTATTAAAACACATAATCCCAGTGACTCATGAGTTAAGTCTCAATTTATAGAAGTCTCTGCCCCATGACTGCATCAAGCTTTGGGGGGACAACTATACATAAACTATAATAGTGGCTTAGCAGATGTCTGATGAAACAAGAGCCCTGCAGTGCTCCTCTCTGTGCCCCCAGGGCCTGTGCCCTTAGCAGTGGTGGCCATCCTGACCCACAGAATTCTTCCTCTTCTAATCTGGATGTGCTGGTGCCCATCATTCAGCGAGGGAGGAAAATAATTATAAAAGCACGTTCATTTTAGGGTCATCAAAGATCAGTTTTAGGTTTGAGAAATGAAGAGGTGAGTTGCAAGTTTTAGAGGCGTTCTCAGATTTATTAGCTCCTCAGCTTTATTCTCTCTTATCAGTTCTAGGGCACACAGCCCAGAATTTATGTGGCAATATCACACAGCTCACGCCGTGTTCTCTGAGCAATGCACCTCAGCAGGTGTCACCAGCTGCAGCGCTAGCAGCTCTGCACTTCCTGCCCTACTTGTAAGTGGGAAGGCGGTCCCCTTCTCTTGGCCGCCTGGACCCAAGGAACGTAGAGCTGTGGGGCAATAGAACAGCAAATAAAAACTGCCCTTCTGTTACAAAGTTTGCTTCCCAAGTGGATTCTGCAGGAAACTAGTTCTCCTGTCTGTTAGTAGGTAATGGCGAAGGGAGAAGGGGGCGGAAGAAGGTAGGAGGAATGCAGGGAGAGCGCAGGGCCAGGAGAAGGCGGGAAATGGAGGGAGGGAAAGAGAATGGTGTGAGGGGATTTGTCTATTTCGAAAACTTCATAAGGATATTGCTTATCAATCTGTCCTGCTGTTTTCCTTTGCCTTTTGTCTCCAGGATTTTAGAACCACTAGAGAAATCACAGATGAATAATGTAGGATGGGAAGTGTTTGCATCCTGTCAGGCACTTGGTGAGAGCGTCAGCATCCCCCACGTGTGCGAGTCACTTCCCTCCCCATCCCCTTGCTGGTTACTGCTCTTGCAGCAAAAGCCTGCGTCTGAATTCAATCACCCAGCATCATAAGCCTTGGAAGCAATGGTACATAGATTTCCCCAGCTCCGTTGTTTTGACACTGTTGAATGGAAATAATATTTTTTGGGGGTCAGGGGTCCCTTGTTTTTCTCTACCAGCCTTTCCACCCTATGCCGAGTCTCCCTCTGGCTCCTCTGCGTGTGCGCCAGGCACAGGGCTCCCGGTCTGTGTAGGCTTCTTCTCCCCTGAGCTTCTGCTTAGGGTCTTCTCCCCCCTGGGAACTGGGGAACTGTGTACCATCCTCTTTCCCTTCAAACTTTTCAGTCTCCCCTGACACCTCAGTCAGCGAGGATGCCATCCCAGGGAGCCACTCTTGTTTCTCTAAACCCATTCACATCTTCTTGCTTTAGATGTTCATTCTTTGGCTCTCCTGGAAGAGTAAGCTGTACAAAATAGGATGTTTACGCTGGGTGTGGTGGCGCACGCCTGTAATCCCAGCACTTGGGAGGCTGAGGCAGGAAGATCAGTGCAAGTTCAAGACCAGCCTGGGCTACAAAAGTGAGCTCAAGGCCAGCCTCAACTGCATAGCGAGACCCTGTCTCAAACAAACAAACAAACAAACAAACAAACAAACAAAATAGGATGTTTCATACCCATGTGTTCTGTGTTCCCCACACTGAGAGCAACCCTTTATAAGAGCAAATCGTAAATTTCCTTTAAGAGAGTTGCTGCTTTTATTTATTTTTTAAACTTTTATTTATTTGGTACAGGGTCTTGTTACACAGCTCAGTCTCTTAGTGATTCTCCTGTCTCAGCCTGCTCAGCGCTGGG
Organism: Myocastor coypus; assembly: GCA_004027025.1. Lineage (NCBI taxonomy): Eukaryota > Metazoa > Chordata > Mammalia > Rodentia > Myocastoridae > Myocastor > Myocastor coypus. Next base: position 11,358 of record PVJA010041934.1, on the reverse strand, counting down.
ATCACAGGTGTGCGCCACCATGTCCAGTTTGGGTGGCCTGCATGACATGCTGGGGCTCTGGGGCTGGCCTGGCCTGCAGTACCAGGGATCACACCTAGGGCCTGTGCTTGCCAGGCAGGTGCTTGGACCACTGAGCCTCTCCCCAGCCCGAGTTGCCACTGTTAAAATTATTCTAAATGCCATTCCCACTCTGATCACCAGTAGCTGAATTTATAGTAAAACAATGCTGTTGGCAGGTACCAAGAAAGGAACACACAGTCGTCTGCTTAGACTCACAATAAGTCTTTTGCAAGAAAATTCTAGAACACAGGAGAAAATCCACTGTTAACCCATTGTCTTAGTTACTCTTCTCTCATTGCTGAGACAAATACCAGACACTCAAAATGAGGGAAGGAAAGGTTTATTTAGCTCAGTTACTGGAGGTTTCAATCCATACTCAGCGGGCTCCAAGGCAGAGGCACATGGCAGAGGGCAAGCTTTCATGGTGGCGGGCAAGAGCAAGAGCATAGGGAGAGAGCTAGCAGCTGCCCAAGCAGCTAACTTCTTTTCCTACCTTACATTGAAATGCAAATCATCTTGGGGGGGTGCTGCACCCATTTTCACAATAATCAATTACAAATTCCAGAAGCTGCCCCATGACTGCTTGAGGCTTTGGGGGGACACCTATGCACAAACCTTAACAGCCGAAAGAACTGTGTATGATCTGACCCTATTCAGGCTCACTGCAGTTAGGCTTCCCCGCTCTGGGCATGTAAGGTGCTGGTAGAAGGACATGACATGGCCTTTGATTTTGAAGGGAAGTTAGGAGAGGGAGCAGTGCCTCCTCCCCTACCCCGGCCCATCAGATGTCTTCCTTGGGTTAGAGCCACAGCTGGAGCAGGAAGCCTGGAAGCCTCTGGTGAGCACATGGGTCACCGTTCGCTTCATGTTCTGATGCAAGGACAGCGCCTAGATAAGGGTGCTTTAGATAGATACGTGCTGAATGCGTACATGGATTCTTAAGCAACAGGGCAGTGAGTGTTTCATTTCCTGTCTGACAACCACCACTTCGCATATGTTATCTTGTCTGTGTATTAGAACACTTAGTAAAATTCAAATTCCCTAGTTATATTAAAAATGATAAAAGTATGAAAAAAAATAAGGGACAGAGAGAGAGCGTGAGTCTTAGAAGAGACTGATTTGAATGCCTCCGCAATATGGCTATGGTCTACATTCCAGCCACGGAGCAGTTCCTGTCCTCCCAGCGCAGAATTTTGTCACCTCGCGGCATCCAGCATCTGGAGCCTCAGACACATCATGGTACATCTCCCTCGGTCTCTTCTTATTGACACTTTCTACTGAACTCCTAGTCACTACTTAATTGTCTTCCCTCAAAAATTCCTTTCCTCATTAATCTCCCGGGGAGAGCCAGACAGGAAGCACAAAGCTCTCCCACCGTGCAGCTGGCCATGGCCTCTGAGTCCCTGCAGCAGCGAGCCTGAGGAGCTCAGCCTCCCCTGCCTTCGGAGGCTGGGTTGCTGCATTCCCAGGCTGAGGTGAAGGCTTCTGCTCCTCCTCTGTACCCTGCCCTGGAAGTGACCTTCCCCTCCCTGCAAATGCCCACACTACAACCTGGGGTCACCTCAGAATCCCTTTGGACCTAATCAAGCTCTGAGTCTTCTTAATTATCTTCTTCTCAGTTCTCCCTTTCTCTCCCCTACCTTACCCTCATAAAGACTCTTGACCTTTACCACACTGATCATGCCTGTACCTTTGCCCCAACTATTTGCCTGTCCCCACCACACAGATGTATCTAAGCTTTTCATGGGGCTAGGATTGCTGTTTTTCAAAAAGCTGGAAAACTTCCCGACCCCAAGCCTTCTCCCTAGTTCTCTGGTTTTATCTGTTGCTTATCATTCTCTGGTTTTCTGCTCAGGAAGAGACGCGGCAGCTGTGGCTGCTCCGAGAATCCCATTTAGGCACAGCGATGTCTAAATGAAGAAGACAGCTGTTCTCTATGCCCCCTCTACTTCACAGGAACGGGGGATGCTGTCCCCAGAAGCCCCCACCAGTCTCCCCTTGTGCCTAATTGGCGACTATTGCACCAAAGCCCTCTCCAGAACGAGTTACCAGCAGGCAACAGAATGAGTTGTCAACAGAATTACCAAGATTGGCCTTGCTTAATCACTTGGAGTAGAACTGACAGTAGGGAATAGATGAAAACCGGGACTGTGGCATTAACCGCAGTAGTCTGGGGTCTGTTTATGCTGCTAGATGCTGAACTTGAGATCCGGGGCTGTGCCTTTGTTGCTGAATTTGTGGATGAAAGTAAGCAGCTTGGCCCTGGAGAAACTTGCTGCCTGCCAGCTAATAACTTTTATCTCTTGGTATCAAATACAGCATATTTAAAGCAGCTAGAACTATTGCAAGTATTTCATCACCTCCTTAACATTTTTGTCATTCTTACCCTAATATATTTTGAAAGACGTTATTCCTCTGTGTGTGTGTGTGTGTGTGTGTGTGTGTGTGTGTGTGTGTCTGTACACACTTACAGGTTTTACATGGAAACACATAAGGAGAAAAAAAAAATACTGCCTAAGACAATGCCCTTCCTGTACCTACCTTCTGGAATGTATAAGATCTTTATTATCTGATCTGTATCATATGAAAATCTTCCCCTAACCTAATTGTAATTTCAGGACACTGTCTCTAAGGTGTGTTGACTGGATTACCGCAGCACCTGGAGACTATTTATGGACACGGGTTTTGTGGTCATGTTATTTGAGAGTTCAGCGCTGTGCCATTTCTCTTTAAGATATTCACAATGATGTTAGCATTAAAGACTTAGAAAAGTACTGTATAATGTAGAGACATTTATTTTCATCATTCAGTGTAAGGTTTCCCATTGTTTAATTTATTTCAATCCCTGGTTGTTTGTTCTGATAGCATTCAGTAAGATTCCTTGAAGGATCTTTTGGGAAAAGTCTTTTTTGGCTTTTTTTGCACTTATCACTTTTACCACGAGGGGGCAGCATTAGATTAGGCAGAGGGCGAACTTTCCACTGTCAATGAAAATTCACTTGAGAACAAAACTTTCCTGTTCTGTTGGTTTTGAAAAACCATCTTACACCTTTGGACTGGTACTGAACTGGTTAGCTCCTAAAGCTTCTGCCAATTCCAATATCTTAGGAAAACTCCCAGAATAATTAATATCAACAAGATATTTCTGTTACTAAACAAAATCTTTATTTTTGTAATATTTAAGATTAAATGCTAGCATAAGGGTGAGCTATGGAACTTTTTAACCTAGAGATTCTGGTCACTTTGAGCGGAAGTAGCTTCTCTTGAGTGCGTTTTCGCCATGTGTGACATTTGTGCCTATGGCATCTGCTGCAGAGCCAGGGTGCTGGAGGCCATAAAGCTCAAAGCAGCCCGCTTTTGGGTTGCTGTTACAGAGTTAGCAGTGAGGCGAAATGTCCCCCGCGTTCCCAGGGACTCCTCACCGGCCACGGCTTGCCAACGCCTGTATGACTCCTTTCCTGCATGTACCAAACACCTTCCTTTTTAGTCCAAGTTTTACCGATTTATTTCATTTTCCTTCAATTTTATGACCCCAGGCTTATTTAATTTTACTTTTATATTCAGATGGACCTGGATGAAGACATTTTAAAATCAGAATTTTCTGCAATATAAAAACAAAAGTGTCAGGCCCACTGTCATCCTTAGCTCACTAGTTGATCCTCTCCCCTAACCTCCCTAGAGATACCGCTTTCTGGGTGCAAGAGTCACAGTGGACCTCCATCTGAGACCGTGGGGTGCTTTTCTTTCACAGTTGCTCTTGAGAACAGTGTTGCCAGGCACTGTGGTACAGGCCTCTAATCCCAGCACCCTAGGACACTGAGGCAGGAGGATCACAAGTTGGAACCCAGCTGGGGCAATTTAGTGAATTAGTGAGACCTTGTCTCAAAACATGTAAGAACTTTGTATAAATGTTATTTTCAGATGTATTAAACAAAAACCCTTAAAAAGGGGAAGGGCTGTGGATGTAGCCCAGTGTGAATGCCTTGAGTTCAATTTTTAATACCACAGGAAAGAAGGAAGGGGGGAGGGGGAGAGGGAGAGGGAGAGGGAGAGGGAGAGGGAGTTTGCAAGTTTCTGCCCATGCGCCCTTTAAAGAAAATGATTCAGAAATCCTCCAGGGCAAGAATTAAAACATGAACTCATCTAGCTGCTGTCTATTTAGTGATATCAAATAATCATGGTGGCTACTGCCTCGGGCTTTCCATGCACCCAGAAGCTGGGAGAGGCATCTGTCCCTGGCTGCACTGGCCCGGTGTTTGAGCTTCAGTTCCGAACACACTGTGCCTTTTGTCTCATTTGTTCCACAAAGGGTGATTGAAAACTACGGTGGATTGTTATGGCTTGTGTCTAGTTGCCCCCAAAACCTCGGGTGGGCATGGGGTGGCTTCTAGAGTTTGTGATTAATTCATGATCCAATGCTGGGATTCTGGGTGTGAGTGCTGCCCCAGCTTGGGGCAGACAGCCTGAATGCAGAGTAAGGTACACGCACTCGCTGTTGGTCGCAGCTGCTCCTCTCCTTTGCTCTGGCCGTCCTGCTGCTTTGCGCCACCGTGAACTGCTGCCCTCTCTGCCTTATGCCGCTCTGCCTTGGACCTAGCTGAGTATGGACTGCGACCTCCTCAACCTGCGAGCTAAATAAAGTTTTCCTTCCTTCATTTTGGGTGCCAGGTGCTTTGTCCCAGCAATGAGAGAAGAGTAACCAAGACACGAATGTTTAAATTTTGAAAAGAACTGTTTCATTGCTATTTTATCTTCTTTTCTTATTAAAATGAATAAAAATTAAAGGATAAAAAACTAAAAAGTTAGTATTAAAAAAACAAAGAACAATGGTAATGATAAAAATCAGAAACCATTGAATTAAAAGCCAAACATACAATAGAAAATATTAATAAAATAAAATACTGTCCTTTGAAAAAAACTTAATAAAGTTGATAAATCCTCTGTCAAGTTCTTTTATTTTTTAATGAGCAGAACATATTTATTGAGGGAAAGAAAGCTCCTGTCCAAGAGAGGGACAGGAGGAGGGTCCTGAGTGGGTGTCCCCATGTCAAGTTCTTTTTTAAAAAAAAAATAAATAAATTTTGAAAAGATCTGATCATAGGGCCAGGGATATAGCTCAGCGGTACAACACCTGCCTGACAAGCACAAGGCCCAGAGTTCAATTCCCAGTAACAAAAAGAAAATAGTGAAAAAGAAGAAAAACAAAACAAAAAAAATCCCTTTGAAAAGATCTGATTGCAGTTAGAGATACATTGCCCGGAATAACGGGCCAGTTGTATTGGCAGTGCGCGCAGACGCATTGAGTATTTGGAATGGACTAGCAGCACCGCAGCCTTCCCGGAAGTCAAATTACTGATTGGATCCCTCACTGGATCTTTGTGTCACCCCTCACCAATCAAATGTCTATGGCAATTTCTGCCAAATAAAAAGAGTATGACGTGTCCTCATCCACCTTGCTTACCAGACCGGGCACTGTGTGAGTTCTGGTTCCTCCCAAAGCCAAAATGACCATGGAAAACGTTTTAAGTGGATCCAGGACCTAGAGGCAGCCATGATAGCAGCACAACTAAAGACCCCCATGCAAGAGGACTTCCAGAACTGCTTCAGAAAGTGCCGAGAACCATGGGACCAGAGGGCTTGGCGTGACAGGGAGTTGGGAGAAGGTTTAATGAAAAGGTATCTTTTACTACAGTACATTTAAAAAATGTTTATGTATTTGGTACAGGGCCTCACTATGCAGCTGAGACTCTTAGTATTCCTCCTCTTTTCAGCCTTCTCAGTGTTGGGATTACAGGTGTGTACCACCACACCAGGTCTTGGTGATTGGATCAGTGGGTTCCAGGTTGTGGGACGGGCGCAGTATGTGGTGCTGGGGATCCGAACCCGGGTCCTTGCCCTGCGCAGGCAGGTGCTTAGACTACTGAGCTATCTTCACAGCCCTGTAATACATTTTGTTTTTTAAATTCAAGCATTCACTATGTTTTTCCTCACCTTGTAGACAGTCCTGAGCAAGAATGTTCAAAGCTTCCCAGAAGCGAACTACATGATGAATATCTTCACCTATAGCTTACATACATTTCCTCTTTATCATGTATTGCTTGACTAAATATTTTATTAATCATACTTTCAGATTGAACAGGTCTGTGCTTGTGTTAGCTTTGATCCCAGCCAATCTGCATTGTTTGGAATTGCTCTTTACGTAGTTATGTGTATTTTCCCCTCCACGAGGTTTCCTGATTGCCCTACATTTCATGGAACAACTTTAACAAAATTAAACTCGAGAAGCACCTAATGACTTCACTAATAATGATCTTACATTTCACTTGAATCTAGTTGATAGATAGCTCTGAGGAGGATCCAGGAGCAGCCCTGTCACAGTTGTGGGGGGAAGATGGCAAAGTTACAGTTACTTCGTGCCAATGAGGTCAAACTTCTTTTCCTGTCCATCCTAGTGGGCTACTCTCCAAGCCAGGATGGAGCTAAAGGCCGCGTGATAAAGAATCCGGGTCTCTGATGTGAACGTGACTGAGCGCATGCTTCTCTGTGTAGACGAGAACTGAGTGATTTCAGCTTGGTGAGGTACAGGCAGGAAATAGTTACTCTTTATTCAATAGCCGTGATCAGTTTCACTCCCTGTTATCTTTGTCTGATCCAATCTCTTCTAGTATTTAAAGGATTTTTTTCTGTTAAATACTTATTCAACTACATTTAGTTCTATCTATCTATCTATCTATCTATCTATCTATCTATCTATCAATCAATCAATCTATTTATCTATGCTGAACTGTAAAACCCAGGAATTTTACACGGAATTCTATCCTCAGCCCTTTTTTCATTTTCATTTCTTGGGACAGGGCTTCAGTAACATAAATTGCCTAGACTGGGCTGAGACTTGCAGCACTCCTGCCCCAGCCTCCTTGAGTGCTGGAATGGAATAGTGTCATTATTTATGCTCCCTGTTTGCTTTAAAGCATTCCCAGCTAAAGTCTATTACAATGATCCTATGAAACTGAACAATGAGGACACCTTTGTGTGAAGAGGGAAACACATACACTATTTTGTATGAGATTGTTGAGCTCTAGTAGACATTTTTGCTAGGTAAACTTATTATTTCCTTATCTTCCTTCAGCCAAGTAGCTCTTGGTCTCTCCCAACATCCAATAGAACTTCTGTAGGCAGGAGCTTTTAATGCTTTGGCGGGAACCACCCCTGCACCATCTCTGTCTCCTTCAGAACACTCTTCCAGTGCCTTTGGGCCCTATTTTCCCCAACTTTACTATCTCAGGACCCCAAATGCAGTTCTTTTGCTGACACACTTACAGGCCCTGTCCCACATGGAGGAGGAGGGACCGCAGGGTACCTACTGCCGCTTCTTGAACATGGAGACCCCAGATGAGAGGCTCTCATATGCCAGTGAGACCCCTGATGCCTCCGGATGATGGGCAGACTCCCTCCCCATTCAGGGAGTGTGGGCTGCCCCTTCCTCAGGGATGGGGATGGAGAAGAAACCGTCTTTCTCAATACTTCTCTGAATGAAAGCATCAATGAATGAATGTAATAAAGGTATTGTGGTTTTTCAAAACTAACTTATTCATTTTTCCTTTTTACCATTTGCTATCACTAACTTTGTTAATAATGGTTTTTATTTATACAGCTACAAATAAGGGCATAAGTCCCCACGCATTGTGCCATCCCTGTTTTAGCCATTCTCTTGGCACTGGACACAATGCCCAACATCCACCACTGAAAGGAGGAGGGAGGAGCCAGCAAGAGAGGCACAGTGGCACCTGGGTTCACCAACAGTATTTTGTTTGTCAATAATTTGGTTTGCAAACAGGAGTGTTTGGCAAAGTTCTGGCAAAGTTTTGTTTCTGTTTGCAAACCTGCATCCAGTTACAAACATGGTCTCAGCCATCTTTCACATACAAACACGAGCAAGCTTGGCTGTCTTTTCCAAAAGTATAGACAAACCAAGCTTATGAGCTGAGGTACTGCTGATATTTTTTTCAGCGACCTGCCTCTTTTGAGCTGGCCCACCTCCTACCAGCACCCAGCTCTAGCAGCTCCATGCTCCAGCTGTCTTTCAAAAGCCACCTATGAGCCACTGAGGATCAGTCCCACACTCCAAGGGAGAAGGACAACCCAGAGAAGCCATATCTTGATCACTGTTCTCCATCCATTTGTTGGAATGGAGAGAGCTGTTGTATTTATTGTGAGTCTCATTTCTGTTTCTGTACAATGGAGAGCAATGATCTAATTGATTTCTTCTGTTAGAGAACTTTGTGAAGATTCATCCACTAGGATAGACGGCAAGTTCCAACTTGGTCACCACTGGCATGTTGGCCCTGTTAATTACATGAAGGGCCAGTACATCCTGCTGTAGGAGACCAGGTCTTCATCTACTAGACTCTACTAGAAACCCCTCACCTTGGCTGTAACAATGAAATATGTCTCTGAACATTACTGCAAGTCTTCTGGGGTTGGGGGCATATTGTCACTCAGTTAAGAACCCCTGCTATACAGAAATAATTGAAGGCTGGTTGAGTGCAGGCCATCCCCTAGTTGGACGTGCTTTGTGAAGGGTTTAAATTGTTTGTTAGAATTAACCTATAATTTAACTGAGGCAAAGAAAGACCCATGTTTCTGCTTTCCTTTTGATCATGTTCAGTCAGACTAATCAGAATATCAGACTTATATTGAGGAAAGAGATGCATTAGGCTAAGAGTGTAAAATCTATGTGGTTAGACAGTTTGCAAACATACAATTTTGTGACAATGTGAGATTTCCTGAGCTGGAACATGCTAAAAGACAGCATTTAGCAGCAGAGACAGACCCAGGTCTCTCAGACACGTGAAGTGCAAGATATTCACTCCCCCTGATGTCAGGTGAGGGGCTCACAGTGGCCTGCTGCTGCTCTCCTGACAGTCCTCACCCTATCTGGGGCAGGCATGGGGTGGGGTGGGGTGGGGGTGGGAGAGACCCATTAGAGGTGGGACAAAGCGTTCTGAGAACTCCCCTGTGGAGGTGCATGGTGGTGGGGATAGCCAAGGCTTCAGTAGAAGACAAGGAGAAGTTTCGAACACAGAGGAGAGGACTCGGTGGTTTGTAAAGGGGTTCTCAAAGGTATGTCTCTGCTTCACGGCCATGTAAAGAAAAGGCATATTTGTGCATGCTGTAGTGTAGGAGACGGAGCCTGGGCAGGGCCTTTGTGCTGAGCCCTGGCTCTAGCCCCCTTTTATTTTCTTGAGACAGGGTCCTGTGAAGGCACTAAGTTGCTAAGGCTGGGCTTGAACACGTGATTCTCTTGCCTCCGCCTCCCAGGTGGCTGGGCTTCCAGGCATGTGGCATCATGTCTATTTCATAAAATAATTTTTTTTTTCATTTTTGGCCTATTTTACATCCTAGTTTCTTTGCTTTTTGAACAAACATGTTGAAAGGATAAATTTTCTTATGTTATTTCTACTATGAAATATCATTTCCTCATTGAAGACTGGAGCCTGGGGTTATCAAACTGAGTCTCTTGAGACTCATCCAGGCTTTTGTTTTCTAATACGTGGCAGTGGGGTGGATGCACCAAGGAAGCTGGGATCAAATCCTGCTCTGTCCTGCACAACATTAGCACCCCGCCCCTATTCTACTCTCAGCCTCCTTGTGTGTAAAGAGAGGATTAAAAGCAAATAAGAAATGAAACCCTAGGTGGAGTGGCGAAGCCCTGTACTCCTGGGAGGCTGAAGCAGGTGGATCACAACTGCAAACTCAGCCTAGGGAACTTAGTGACTGAGGTCCTGTTGCATCGTAGAAAATAGGAAAGGGCTGGAGGTGTCACTCAGTGTGAAGGCCCTGGATGCAACCCCCAGTTTAAGAAGACAAAACAAAATAAAAACCTCACTAGCTTTCAGAGTTGCAAAGGTCAAGTGTCAGGCCAGCAGGAGACATTAGAAAATAAATGGGTGATGTTATAAATTATGCTTTTAAATGCAGGTACCTAAATGGGAATTAAATTATGTCACTAAGTTAAGTATAGTTTAATTAAATTAATTCCCAATTACATGTAATTAAGTGTACCTTAATCACTTTTCCTGGACATTTTTTTTTTTTTTAAATTATGGCTGGCTCAGCCTGTCCTGGGGGTGGGGCTGGCATAGCATGTGGTGCTAGGGATCGAACCATGATCCCTGCAATTGCTTAAGCTTTTCTAAGCAGGTGCTTTAGACCACTGAACCATCTCGCCAGCCCTTCCTGGCCATTTATAATATTAGCAGGTGGAATAGGTGGAAATCCTTTAGCACCCAGATCTAAATAACTTTGTTTCTTCAAAATAGCCCCAGACTAGTTTACAGCATCTGTGGATGCCTAACATTAAACAGATTCTAGGCAGCCCATACTTATAGTTTGTCACCTCAGCTACTTGGGAAGCTGAGGCAAGAGGGTTATTTGAGGTCAGCATGGCAACACTGTAAGAGTTTTGCCTTAAAAATGATTCAACTTAGGGCCAGAGATGAAGTTCAGCAGCACGGTGACTGCCTGGAAGGCATGTGGTTATGAGTTTAATCCCTGGTACAAAAAAAAAAAAAATCTATTTAAATTAAGTGAATAAATAAGTAAGTTCTATGTTTATCCTTTTCATACTTAACTTTGCTACTGGTTGACGATCTAAATTTACTCTTCAGTAGGTGATTAATTTGTTTAAGACCATGTACTTAAAACTATAAGCTACTTTTCCTAAGCAATTTGGTATGAATAGCTATTAAATGATAGAAAGTGACTTGATTTTACACTTGATGGAGGATAAAAATCAGGATCAGAATACAGTAACAATGAGCTCTGTTTTCTGATCAGTGTGACATCACTTCATTTTACTGTAAAATTTGGGCTCTGGTGAGAAGCAGTCTTCTGGATTCACTTACCTAGGAGCCCATGCTTAGAGATCTCTTTGAAAAGAAGAACTTTTTAACAGATTTAGTAACCTCTCACTTGACAGGGGAATAGTTCTTGATAGAGTCAGATGTGAATCTGAGAGTGCTCAGAAGAGACTAAGCACTTCTGAAATCCTTTCATTCTAGAGGATACAGAAGGGAAAAGCTGGTTTTGTTCATTTTGTTAGGATCTGAAGAATTTCCTATGCACAGGTTCAAAGACAGAAAGAGGAAACTAAAATGGATCTATTTGGAAAAGAAAAAAGAAGAGGAAGGCAGGAAGGGGCTTCAGAACAGAGCACAGGACTGTGGCAGGAATAAGGTTTTATTGGTAGACACGACACTGGGGATTAAACCTAGGGCCTAGACTCTGCGGATGGAG
>PVJA010041933.1:0-17607 GCA_004027025.1 Myocastor coypus | reverse complement strand
TGCACCTATGTTTATAGCAGCCCAATTTGTAATAGCCAAATCTTGGAAACAACCAAAATGCCCATCATTTGAAGAATGGTTAAAAAAATGTGGTATTTTTATACAATGGAATACTACTCATCCATAAAGAATGATAAGTTTGAAGACTTCATATATAAATGGATGTATATTGAACATATACTCATTAGTGAAATAAACCCGACCTATATTCATAAATATTGTATAGTTTCCCTAATATAAGAACTTTAAAGAAGAAGATAGAAACTTAAGGGCATAACACAGCTGAATGTGTTATGGATTGAACAACAAAATGACTGGAAGCAGATAACGGAGAAAACATATCAAGAGCAAAACCATGCACTATGTCCACAGGATGAATCAGATATTGGTCTCAAGAACCTTCAAAAGGTTCATCATACTGAACATAGCACTATGTAACACTAAAACTATGCTTGGAAGTGTGCCTTTTCCTCAGCAGTGGTATCATTACTTCGTGTACTGATTCCTGAGTATTGAGTGGAAACCCTTATTTGCAGATCTTTTCAGATAGCAAATATTCAAGTACAGTTATAACACTGTATTCTTTTTTCCATATTGATGATATACTGGCTGACATCAGGTAGCTTACATAAGCCAGAACATTTTGTCCAACTATATAAGGGACAAACTGGATACAAGGTTTTATGCGTTCCTAGTTCCAGTTCTTGATGTATAGTTATTAAATTAAGTATAATCGGTAGTTCTTCTCATCTTTCCAAATATGAGTCAGGGAGTTTAAAAAAGTCTGGTAAGTATATAGGTTATAAAATAGTATTCAGACCTCTAGAGGAGTTTTATAAGGAAGATCTTCCAAGGTTTCTTCTTTACTTTTATGTTTTCTTTATTTATATAGTTTTTTCATTGACCTAAGTATTTTTTGCATGTTCTTTTTAGTCATAACCTAACTCAGTATGTTTGGGAGAGACAATATTACAGTAGCTATAGAGAGGCCATATCTCATATTTTTATGTCCTTGAATATTTGTTGTAACAGGAGAAAAGTAAAAGTAAAACCAGGCTGTAATATGAGAAGAATCAGTTCACATGCAAATATGAACTGAACAGATTTTTCTTTGCTAAAGGGAATTAGCTGAATAAAAAGTAAAGGTAGTTTAGTATGCTGAGCTGTAAAAGGCTCTAATCAACAGCTTCCAACATGGCTGGTTTTGCCAATAACCCACTGCAATCATGGAACATTTGACTATGTATACAACTACCTTCTAGATCAAAGAGAAGAAATCTGTTGTACTAATGACCATTAGAAAATTTAACATGTCTACACCCTGTGCTCTGTGTAGCTACAACGAAGACAATATGTATTGTATCAATTATTGGGAATATATTACTAACGTGTTTTGAAACTGTTCAATTGTAATTTTTTATTAAAAGTAATACAAGAGATTAAAAAAAGAAAAAAATGAAAAGAAGAGAGGAAAAAAAGGGAATTAACTGAGAGATCATCTTAGATTATGAAGAACATTATCATAGTAGAAAGTCAAATTATAGCTAAACACTTTTTAGCTTTTCTTTAGAAACAAAACTGGATTTTCCTCATTACTAGTCAAATACAGTCATAAATTTACTTGAGTTTTTAAACATTATTTAGATCACCTCATGAGTTTTACTCATTTTTATATGTATTTCTGTTTAATGTGGAATTAAGAAAAAGCAAAAAACTTTTGTAAAACCTGGTAGTAATCATTTAAGAACTAGTAGGAGATGAAAACTTGCAGTAATACAGCTCTATTTAATCATTAGAACCCAGACACAGCAGTGTTTCATGTTTGTGTTTGTTTTTTTCCCCCAGCATATGTGTTTAAACATGTTCACCAACCTCTGGAAGTGTTTAGAGAAATGTTTGCACTGCTTAATTCCCCACATAAATGGTAATTTCATGGCAGTTCCTGAAATAAGCATTTTAAAACTTGAAACTATTTTTGATGATTCCTATTACAGAAACAAATATTTAAAACTCAATGTAAAATTTGAACCTAATTTGAAACCTAATAGCCATTTTCCAAAAAGAAATTTGAATTTTCATGTTATTGTAATGCTGCCATTTAAAAATGGCTCTGCTTTTTCTTTTTCTTTTTTTCCACACTTTGTATGCTTACATGGGATAGATTGCTCTTTGTCTACAATGAAGGGTGCCTCTTATTCGTAGATGGTGTGAGTGCCCTATGGTGTCCTGCAGAGCCTCACCCTCTTCTTCTCCCATGGGCCTCCTCCTCCTCATGAGTCTAACATGCAGTGAACATTTTCTGTCTTAAGTGCGGTACTAAGAGCTTTTTGTCTGTTATTCCATTTGAGAATCTTTGGTTGTCTTAGAGGTTAATACCATAACTCTGTTTTAGCAATGAAGAACTCTCTTTTAAAAGGTGAAGAACTCTGCTAACCTGTCAGATATTCTTTAAATTTCTTTAAAAAAAATTATAGTGGTAATAAAAGTTAAAGATGGTGACTTAGAAATTCAAATAGAGAATAGCATATGATACCCTGTTATGTAACAGTAATTATTTTTTTGCGGTACCAGGGATCAAACTCAGGACTTTGTGCTTGCCACGCAAGCACTTATTCCGCTGAGCTATTTTTCTGGCCCACTAACATAAGTTAAAATCCTCCTAAGCAAATAATTAAACACAGATAGAAAGCTCTTTTAGTAATTTTGGAGTTCAAAGAAGCTGTTTTGAAGGTTGAAATAACAAATATTTTTAGTACATGGCATTTTGCTTGTTGATGTGAGAAATTGTGTCTCTATTCACATTTCTGTCTTAACTTACTGAAGAGAAGCAGAAAACAGCAGGGCAGTGAAGTATTTTGATGAGTTTCCTGTAGCTTGTAGAGGAGAATATAATAATTGAGTGATTAATATTGGATTTAATTGAAAATCTTAATTGAATTTTAAAATTTTTTATGTTATTAAAATAAATTTTGAAACTTGAATACTACACATTTATTCCAACTACAGGTAATAATATAGCATAAAGATACTGCTAGGCAAATAATTTACCAAACTAGTAATAACTGTTTAAAAATCTTGTATTAATAGAAATTGTGCTTAAAAATGTAGATTTTAGGAAGAAATGTTACAACATAGGAAACTTAAGAAAATACTGAAGTATTTGGAATTTATGTCACAATTTTTTTTTTTGAAGGAAGGAAAGGTTTATTTAGCTCACATTTACTGAAGGTGTCAGTTTATACTTGGCTGGATTCAAGGCAGAGAGGCACATGGCAAAGAGCAGCAGTTCATGATGGCAGAACAGCAACAAAATGGTGGCAGAGGCAGACAACCAATCAGGGCAGCAGAGCAACAGCAATCATGGTAGCAGAGCAATAGCCCTAGTCTGTCTCTGTCTCTCTTTAAATTACATCAAGCTCTCTGTCTTAGCCTATCAGCCTCAGGCCACACCTATAATTCCCAACAGTACTCAGATCATAATCTCATCAGTATTAAAACGTATAACCTCAGTGGCTCATGGATCAAGTCTCAAACTCTAGAAGTCCCCACCCCATGACTCATGAGGCTTTGGGGGGGGCAACTAGACATAAACCATACCATTCCATCCCTGGACCCCCAAAGTCTCATGCATATCCCTTTGTACAAAAGACGTTTTAGTCCATCTGGAAGAGCTGCCAAAGTCCCAACAATTTTAGAGGCACATTTCTCTTTAATTCAAGATTCCTTTATCTTTTTCTCTTTTAAAAGCTGTTTATTGTTTAAATGTGTACTGCATCCAGTGGCTTTTCTCATAGTGTTGATAGTTGATAGTCCTAAATAAAGTATAGATATAACTTAATGACAGAGTATACTGCCTGAGACTAAAGAAGTAGCCTTAAAAATGCATTTCAGAATGCAAAAAATTATGGCAAAATAGCATATTTTCTGTATTTGCTATAATAACCCTATATTTCAGATTTTAAATGAAGATAACACTTGATAGCATTACCAAGTGAAAGAAGATAGTAGATAAGGATATTAAACAGAAATAATGAGCTGCTCAAAAAGAAAATGGATCATTGTATTCCAAGCCAATTCAGGGAGAAACTTTGAAACTCAGTTCTCAATTTTTTGAAAGAGAAGTTCTTTTACCTCCTAGTATAGAGTACACACAGTTTGGGCAGTTAGGACCAGAAGGGTAAAGTGCAGTTTGTAGCCTTGATTACTGATGTGGGCTTCACAACTTCCAGATGTTCCACCCCCTTTTCCAGGAAGAATAATGCAAGGGACAGAACCATCATTACTGGCTTGGAAGCTAGACAGATTTGGACTCCCCATTTTATTTTATTTTATTTTACTTATTTTTTTTGGACTCCCCATTTTAATTTTAAATTAAATTCAAATTTGTAATTAATATTCTGTATTTAACTAGAATCTAGAGAATAATTCAGGAAGACAATATCTGGGAAAGGACTTCATTCATTCTAAAGTTCTGTATGAGTACCAACTAATGTGATAATTGCATGACTTGAATAAACCTGATCCTTAGACTTTAGGTATTTGATATTATAGGAAAAAGAAAAATAAGTCAGGAGAACACATGCCTTGGGAAGTGTGAGATGTCATGAATTAATGGAAGAGTCACATTTTTATTGTCTCTTGTTGCAACTTGAAAATAATAATTAAGGAATAACTATTTTGTCCTCACTCAAATGCAGATTCCAAAGCATTTGGAATTATAAAAAGAATGATCTGAAAATGATGCAATAATTGATAAAATTCCAAACCATATTGTCTGGGAAATTTTCTCTAGCACTTTTATTCATTGTTTTACTCTATTGAAATTGATAAACATTCATTATGCTAAATGTTAGGTGCTATGTTAAGAATGTTAGGTTTATATTTTTCTTACTCAATACTATGTGGTGGGCACTATTGTAGACAGCTTATAAATGAGGATGTCGAAGTCTACAGAGAGGTTAAAAAAATTGCCACAGGACTGGTAGCAAGCAGATTTTATAGCTAGGGTTCCAGTCCAGGTGTCCTGGACTTCAGATCCCAGGTTCCCATATGATACACCAAATTCCTTGGACACATTCTTACTTACTTTAGTTTGTTTTTAAGTTTTTGGTTGAGGTAGACTCTCTCTGTTGTCCAAGGCTGACCTTCAAGTTTTGGGCTCCAGTGGTCCCCCTGCCATACCTCTTGAGTAGCCAGGATTATAGCTAGGTGTGTGCCACTGCACCTCGTATTTGCTCTCTCCCTTATTTTGACCATTCCTTTATGTTTAAAATATTTTTAATTGTTACATATTTATTTACATATACAATGTTGCAAAATAGAGAATGGACTTTCTCAACAAAGACATTTTAAAATTCTATGGGAAATTCTCAAGATTTAAAGAACCTGTTGTAAATCAGGTAGTTTATTTTTCTGCCAGGGAAACTTAGTATATTTTTAAAGGTATAATTACAGAAATATAAAAAATGGCATTGTTGAAATCTTAACAAAATAGACTGTTTTTTAAAAAAAGTTAGTATTTCTGCTATAAAAGATAAAAGAATATAAAATATTTTGATTTGAGCCATTGATATTAAATTTTTGAAGGTGGTGTCTTGTACAGTATACTTACTTAACTATATAATATCCTTTCATCAGTTTTATACTGGAATGCAGTTGTGGATTCCATGTTCCTAAATCCAATACTAGAGCTTAAAAATGGTATATTTCTGCACTTTAAATCACTTTATTTTTAATAACTGATATGCCTGTGCAACAATGTTTATTACAAGCTAGCCTGGGTGCTGAGGGGCAGGAATCTTGGTGCACCTCTTGGGTGACTCTGATACAAAGTCTTTCTTTATTAATTTATTTTTTAAAATTTTAACAAGAAATTACAATGTGACAGTTTCAGAACACAGTAGTATATTTCCAGTAATTGATACAATGTATATTGTTGTCCTCTTTGTAGTTATACAGAGCACAGGGTGCAGATGTGATAAATTTTCTAATGGTTATTGGTACAATAGATTTCTTCTCTGTGATCTAAGAGGAGGTAGTTGTATACATAATCAAATGTTCCCTTGAATTAGACAGTGGTCCTAAGAAACTTCTGAAGGTTTTTGACAGTAATGATAGCAATATGTAACATTAAAAATATGCTTGGAATGCTTGTCATTCTGGTCTTTTGGATGTGTGCTGCTTCTAATGTAATTTCAGTTACTGTTATACTCTCTGGCAATGGTTGGCTTACAAGAAAACAAAAAAGGGTATTAAATGAGAGTAAGAAACTAGGAAAAATGCCAAAGAATGGACAGGCTAAAATTTGGTACATGCTTGTATTTCTAAATATCTGTATAGAGTCTTTCTTGAAGCTAGAGTTGTATTTCTAAATATCTGTATAGAGTCTTTCTTGAAGCTGATGAGCCACGTGTAAGGAGGCTCAGCTTTTAGGCTGGGTTCTTGTGGCAGTTGCCTGTAGTTCTAGTTTCTCACCTCCTAGGCCTTTTCATAGGCTTCCTTGTTGTTCTCTGAAAGGCAGTTGACTCATTTTAGAGTGACAGGGGTCAATGAGCTAGTAGGGGATCGCAAGGAGAAGTTATAGTCCTCAAGTGTCATACCATATTCTGTTGGTCAACAAACAGCCTGGTCCAGTGTGGGTGGGGACAACATAGAGTGTGAGGTACCAGAAGGGGGAATTATTATTTTTTTTCGGGGGGTATTATTTGGAACCATTCAGGATTCTGGTTACCACCAATATTTCCTTAGGATGCGATTGTATCAATAGTTTTTCAAAGTTTTTTTATGTGGAAATTTAGCTTAGACCACAAAATCATAATTTTTTTAAAAAAGACCCTATACATAGACAGTACTTCAGGGTTTGTTTGAATTCAATTTGTAGGTTTAGAAGGAATTTGATATATCAAAACACAAACAGTTTTTATGGAGGTAGAACAATAGGGACTGCATTTAAATATCCACTGAACTCTTTTTGTACCTTAGTTTTTATATTTAAAGCAAGATTGCTATCAGCCATACGGTCTTGTTAAAATCATGCCCTGGTGGTGAAAAATAATGGTGGGTAGTGGAATGTGTAGATGAATATAAAAATAAACATCTATCCCCAGAAGTTATGCATTAAACATTAACTAATATTTATCAACTGGGTGTAGTGGTGCACTCTGTAACTCTAGCAACCAGGAGGCTGATGCAGGAGGACTGAAAGTTGAGGCCAGTTTGGATATCGAGGGAAGACCTTGTCTCAAAAAATAAAAACAAAACGTTGTCAGTGTTCTGCTATAAAACAGAATTGAGACTTAGAGAGCATTTACAGTGGGAAAAGAAGTTTAAAACACATTATTATACTTGGACATTAATGCAAATGATTTTATTAAATCATTGCTAGGAATGGCGACAAACATATAGAAGCAGTCCCAGTACTCTAGCAGGTTGAGATGGGAGGACTGCAAGTTTAAACTTAAGAGAAGATAAATGAAATGAAATGAAAGGCTGGGGATATGGCTCTGTGCAAAGGCCCTGGGTTCAATTTCCAGTAACCCTTATATTTGTTTTATTTGAGCCTAGAAGGATTAAACAGAACAGGATTAAACAAAATAGGATTAAAAAGAACCAAAAGTTGTAAGTAGTAAAACAAATGAATGTGTTTTTCATTTTATCAGTTTTTCTTAGGTTAGATATTGTTATATTAATATCTACAATTCTCAACTTTTTAAAGAAAAGCAACATGTTTGTCCTTACAGTTTTGTTGTTGTTGGTTTTAGCTGTTTCCATTATTCTTGAGCTTTTTGACTCAATTAATTTTTTAACTCAGAGACCTAGTATGTCCATTTGTATTGAAAATAATTTGATTTCTGTACAGGATTTCATGATTTGGTTTTCCCTCTGCAGAAAACGTGGCTTTTCTCTTTTTTATTGGCAATGTAAAGATGAACTCAGAAAAGTTCATGCAACATATATGTACAGCTTGAACATACTTATAAGAAATAATTATTATATTCACATCTTAGCCCTATTGTAACAAGCTGGGTGGTTTTAAGTAACAGCTTTATTGTCTCATCATTCTAGAGATTAGAAATTCAAGAGCAAAATATTAGCAGAATTAGTTGAATGCTGTGAGCGAGAAACTATTTCATGGTTCTCTCTAGTTTTTAGAGGTTTGCTGGAAACTTTGGTATTCCTTGGCTTGTGAATATAAGTCTCTTCATGTCGCATAGTATTCTGTGTGTGTATGTGTGCATGCACATGTGTTGTGTCCATGTACAGATTACTCATCATAAGACTGCATGGCTATATTGGGTTAGGGCTGCCTTCATGACCTCTTGACCACATCTACAAAAATCCTATCTTCAGTGGAAGGTACATTTTGAGTTATATTTTTTTAGTTACCCAGCTTAAGACAGAAGTCATTAGATGCTGCTACCCTCCCAGAAGTGACTGCCTGGGAGAGTGTGCTGTTTTGCTCCATGTGGTAATTAGGATTGGACTCTTGGAAATGAGTTCTGTGTTTTTCTTTATAATCTTATCAGTTGTGCAACATCTCTAACATAAATACAGTTTTTACATAAGACTTCTTTTAACTAAATGCATAAACCAAAAGAGCATTAAAGCTTATGTATTATATATAATGTTATCTTCAATTCCTTGGGATGATACATTTTAAAATTGCTTTTGCTTTCAAAAGTAAAGGTGAACTAATATTCATGGCTTTGAGCAATAAATATCATTCAAGAAGTGATATAATGTGAATTCTGAATTCTGTTTTGGATCAGAGTTTGGATTTTAGAATGCATCCTCCTCTTCTTGAATGTTTTATTTCTACTCTTCATTCATATTACAACATATTCTATGGGCATGATATCTATACTTTCCATTATGAAAGTCTCAAAATTTTATTTTTGCATTTTTGTTCTTATTCTTCTGATACAGGATCTCACTACATAGTTCAGACTCATAGTGATCCTTCTGTTTCAGCCTCCCTAGCCCTGGGCTTATAGGTGTGAGCTGCTACACCCAGTTTTCAGGTGGGAATGGTGTGTCTGGGAAACTAGGAGCCAGAATAGCATGTGGGATTGGGGATTGAACTCAGGACCTTGCACTTGCCAGGCAGGCACTTAGACCATCAAGCTAACTCTCCAGCCCAGGATTCAACTTACTATGTTCTTTCCCAACCTGTTTTGAAATATTTTAATTTCCGTTATAACATTAATTTAGAAATTTCAAGTCCTTATATCCTTCATAAGTTAGCAATAGACATCTACCATCAGGGTATCTGTCTTGGTCATACTGAGATACTGTTCTTAGTAACAAATGGCCAATATAATACTGTTGGTTAAAAGCAAAGAAACGATGTTTTAGTCACATCCTTAAGCCCCATTCAGCTGTAATTGTAAGACTCAGGGTTAATAAATTAAAAATAATTTATGCTCATTATCTTTGAAGATTTCTAAAAATCAAATGTGTTCAATAGAAAACACACATGCATACAATCATGCACACACATACACATGTATGCAAATGCAAACAGAGATCCTTTGCTGAAGTTTGTATCATAAAAGAGCAATTCAATTCTTTATATTTATTTATTCATTGTAGTTTAGTGTAGGGTCTACAGGGTATCCAGGGTCTCACTACTAGATCGAATTGATAGTGATCCTCCTATTTACAGCCTCCCAAGAGCTAAGATTACAGACGTGCGCCAACATGTCCAGTCTCAATTGCAGTCTCAGCATGCCCTGGGGGTGGGGATAGCAGGAATTAATTTCTTTATAATCGCATTTTCATTTTAATTAAAGTCTTCAATGCTGTAAGTAAAGATGGTTGCCAAATTTCAAATAACCCATAATAAATACAGCATGTTGCCCTTCTCACCCATTAGTTTTTCCCTTAGTAAAACCTCGGTTATGTCTACTTAGGAACCTGATTAGGAAAGGGAGAGAACGAAACAAGTACATGTTCCTTGTTGAACAAAATGTTTTCAGAAGAATCACTGAGATCTGAGTTCAGGAGTGGGGAATGGCTAGTAGTGATGGAAGGGTTAGAAAAGGGCAGCACAGATGCATTTTAGGCTGTTCATTTCATACCCCCACCTCTTTCCTGCATCTTACACAGCACATTTTAATCATTAAGACACATTCACTTTTTACCAGGTAGATACTACTAGAAGGCTTAGTTTGATCATATTGTCTTCTTCCTCATACATATTTGAGGTAGAGTTTGGCTTGGAGTGTTAGGGTAGGAAAGGAAATGCCTTTGGTATTGATAGTGGGGACCCCTTCTGTCTCAGTTACTCCTCTCTCTGCTGGGACAAATGCCTGACACTCAAAATTAGGGAAGAAAAGGTTTATTTAGCTCATAGTTACTGGCAGTTTCAATCCACACTCAGCAGACTCCAAGGCAGAGTGGCACATAGCAAAGAACCACCTTTCATGGCAGTGGCAGAGAGCAAGAGAACAAATGGGAAGAGTAGCAGCAACAATTGCTACAGAGAGGAAGTCTGTCTACCTTAAATTGCATTCAGGCTATATGCCCCAGGCTGGGTGTAATACTCAGTACTAAGACCCGTAATCCCAGTGGCTCATGAGTTAATCTCAAACTCTAGAAGTCTCCACTCCATGACTGCATGAGGCTGTCGGGGGACAACTACACAGAAACCACAACATCTGTGATACAGGGAAAGGGTGATCGTAATTTAAATAAAGATACTTTAAATAAAGATACTTTCAGCTTAGTATCTGACCAAGAACAGACTCTAAATAGAGAAAATGTTCAAGGATACATTCAGCTTTATCAGGCTAATGTGTGCTAACTCCAAACTCTGACATAGAATAAAATAGAATGGGGTTGGTGTTTTTTCACACAGCAAAAACATTTTAATTTCCATTTCTATATACTATTAAACATTCTGGCCTACTTAGTTCATAGTACTGCCACACTAAATTTAACCAGGCATGTAGGCCTGTTTAGAAACCTAACCATAATCTCAAAAGTTGTTTGGAAAAGAGTTCCAAATTTCATATAAAAATGCATTTTAGAATTTCATTTGTTTGTAAATTTGGAATTGCTTGTAAATGAAAATCTGCTTATAGTTCTACAAGTATATTTCAAATTTTGAATGTCACTTTTCCTGTGAGGTACCTATATTAAATAACTGTTTTAAGTAGTGTCATAAATAGGTTTATGACACAATTTAAGTCAATTTTTAAAAAAAATTATTTTATATAAATTATTTGAAGTCAAGAATGGTATCAAATTGATTTGTGTTCTGTTGGTACCTAGTACATAACCTTGTACATAATGATCAGATAATGTGGAGGAATGAGTGAGTAAGCAGTCATATGCAGTGTATAAATACAGCCTCCCTGGGGCTAGTTGCATAAGGAGGATATGAATTTGATTATTGCCATTTAAGTTGCAGAGGAGGTTGTCTTTTATTCCTCCACTCAATAAGTATGTGGCTTAGCATGATTAGCAGTCACTGTGCTAAAGTACTTTGTGGGGCCAAAGATGAACACAACAAGACCTCTAGCCTCAGAGAGTTTATATTCTATTGGAAATCAGTGGGAGTAGTAACACATGAAGAGGACCACAACTGTGGTACATGGAGGAACTTTTGTATGCCAGGAAAGTAGGAATAATTCTGGTGTATGGTTGTGTTTGAATTTGATGAAGAACATAGTGGTAAAATCTCCCTCTGTATTTGTGAGCCGTGCGTCCTATATCCGAGGTTCTGCATAGTCTGCTAACCATGCATTGAAAATATTAAAAAAAAATTCTGTACTGAACATATGCAGATCTTTTTCTTTGTGATTATTCCCTAAAAAGTACAGTACAGTGACCATTTTTATAGTGTTTATATTGGATTAGGTACTTCAGGTAATGAAGACGTGAGTTAAAGTACACAGGAGGCTATGAACTGAGTATATAAAAATATCATGTCATTTTATATAAAGAATGTGAGCATCTAGGGATGGTGGTATCTGTAGAGGTCTGGACCAATCCCCTCACAGACACTGAGGGATCATGTGTGTATCAGTATGGGATAGGTTCCACTTCAGACAGCAGGAAGTTTGACCCACTGTGGCTTAAATGAAGATTTTTTTTTTCTACTTAATTAGAACACAACAGTAAATTAATAATGTTTCCCTTGGTTTTCTTGGTTTCATTTTGTGGTTTAACCTTGTCACATCTGCTGCCAGGTCAGAATAGGTAGAGGCAGTGGAGGGGAATCCCTTTGTCTGATTTTTAGCAGAAAAGCAAAGAGTTTGCTGTACCTCATTGGTCAAAACAGTGCCACCTTTAATTAGTCTGATTTCATCTAAGCTCTACTAGAGAGATAGAAAAGAAAATTAAATCCCAAATGAAAACAAAATACCAACACACACACACAAACAAATTAAATGAAGCTGTCTTTAAAGTTGGTAGTGAGAATAAATAAAAAATGTATAATTACTAAAGTAATCTGTTGGAATTTGGTAGACAGCCAATCATAATCTTTAGATTTGTTTTTGACAGAGGATGCCTATTGGTACAATAGTTTTTCATTTTTTATTTTTTAAATGTATTTCGTACAGGATTTCACTATGCAGCTCAGATTCATAGTAATTCTCCAATTTTCAGCCTCCCCAGCACTTGAATTATAGGCGTGTGCCACCATGCCCAGACTTGGTGGCTGTCTTAGTATACCCAGGAGAGGGGCTGCAGTGGCATGTGGTGCCTGGTGGTATAATTGTTTTCTGTTGTACTGTACTAGCAAAAAAATAACATTTTTGTGTGTGCACTTAATATTCAAATAATTAGGATGTTGGAACAAAAACCTTTTACTGCCAAGTTGTCTATTAATACTATTAACCTAGAGAATTAAGATTAACAGTTGGATGATACCTGGCCTCCATTTAAAAAAGTGTAGTTCAGTTCTTTAAATTTCTGGAAAAGATTTGTTTTTATTATTTCTTTCTGATGATTATGACACTTTTTGTTAATGTTGTCAACAGTGGAGATTTATAAAGAAGCATCTTTGCTACCTTTAAGTCAGATATGATGGAGAGAGGAGTGTTTATCATTTCTTATTACATTAATAATATAACAGTTTTATATTTTAAATTTAGTAATGTCAAGTCTTATATCCAAAATAAAGACTATAGATATAACAGACAATGAAGGATTGATGGCTGCCATAGTTAATAAAACAAAACAGCAAGTAGCTCTGTAATTTTTACAGCATTTTGACATATTAAATGTTTCTTTCTTCCTTTGTGTCTTGTTAATGTCTGTATGTGTGCCAATGTGTATATGTGCATGTATGAGTGTGCTTATGTGTAGTTTTGCCTGAACTGTTCCAATCTTGTACTTTTTCTTCTTTGGAGCCCCTTCGGGACCACAACCAAGAAGGAGCAAAAGCAATCAAATCCTGATGATTTGTATACATCAGTGGCTTTCAAACATTTGTGTATGTAAAAATCCTTTAGGGAGCTTGATAAACACGAAGGCTTACTGGGCTGATGATTTATGAAGTTGAGAAGAGCAGAGACTGGGAATCTAAAGGTGCTCTAGACAATTCTAATGTAGGTAGCTCCTGGGCGCCAATTTAACAAACTCTTGCAAACAGGGAGTTAGGTGGTAAGATCAGTTAAGCCATTTCTTATAAAAGATCTTTGTTCTCACCTGTTCCCAACCTCCAAAGTCAGGGGTCTCTAAATGGGTTGCATTCACTCTAGGTGATTTGCATAAAGACTAGTTTTGGCTCAGGAAGGAAATAGTGGAATTTCTATTTACATTCATTTCTAAAAATTTGGAACTGCACTTCCTAGCTTTAGTACTGAGGGTTGAATTCTGGAAGTGCTGAGCTATATTATTTTATTTTGAGGAGGGTCTCAAAAATTGCCCAGATCAGTCTCAAATTTATAATCCTCTGACTGAATTATAGAGTGTGTGCCACCATGCCTAAATTTACTTTGCCTTTTAAAATTTACCTTTTGCTGTATTGTGATGTATGTGCTATATTAATATAGTTGTATATATTTATAATTTAGAAATACAGTGGTGCACAGGTATTAAAGGCCTATCCTAGAAAATGTTTTACTGAGAGTGGGGCATAACCGAAGAAATTTGGAGATCACTACTTTAAGCAATTTATGAGGCCAAAATCCCAAGAGTTTATTGTTCCTTAATTGTTTTTCACTTAGATGTTACATTAACCAGTGCTTCTATTTTTAGTGTGTGTGTGAGTGTGTGTGTGTGTGTAGAGCACAGCAAACGATTAAGAAGACAAGAGCTTTGCAGTTTATGTAATTTAAAAATTTGTGTCTACAAAGATTAGTTGTTTGATCTGATACTTTATTTTAAAAAGCCCCTACTGAGAAGCGAAGAAGAAAAAGAGAGAAACAAGATGACAGGGTGCCACCTAAGCTGTTAATTGGGTTGGTGATTCAGGATCACTCAACAGTGGACATGACTATGGTCCACTGATGAAATGTGGTTTTCTCGACTACTCATGATTTGTCTGTGATCCTTGATTTAACCCTTTCTCAACCATTCCCAGAGGACCCTTGCCTATAATACCTATTCAAGGTAAAAAAAAAATTCACTATTTTCACTGCATAACTTTATATTTTTAAGAGAAAAATTTTCCTGATTACAACTGTAACTACCAATTTTTCTCCATCATAATTAATATTGTCCATGAGTTAAATTTCTTTTACTTAGTGAGAGCCCCAAATCCTAGTTACTAGGCCACTAGGGAGTGTAGATTTCTTTTGGAACTGACATCAGTATTTTACCTCTTTTTGTGTTTATGTATGTCTTTTTAATGGACTGCAGAATTCAAGGAAACTTTTTTTTTTTTTTTTTTTGTCTTTTTGAGACAGGGTCTTGCTGTACAGTTCAGGCTAGCCTTGAGCTCAGTTTTGTATCCCAGGCTGGTCTCGAACTCTCATCAATCCTCCTGCCTCAGCCTCCCGAGTGCTGGGATTACAGGCCTGCGCCACCATGCCCGGCTTATCTAGGTTCTTGTAGTCAGACTATTTCTACTTTCTTGTAAGTTTTGTTACTTACACACACACACACACACACACACACACACAGCCTTCTATTTGATCTGTTCAACAATATTGTTAGCGAAAAAATCCACAAAATTTCTCTTTTCAAAAAATATCAGTTTCTGTTAATATTATCAGTGCTTGAGTAGCCACGTAGCATAGTTAGTATCTAAAGTTTAGAAACTCATTTCAGCTTCTTATTTAAAAAGTTCATTTCTAGAGGCTGGGCATGTAGCTCAGTGGCAGAGTACATGCTTAACATACACGAGGCTCTGGGTGCAGTCCCTATAACACTCATACACACACACACACACACACACACACCACATCATTAGTTTCTTTTTCTCTTGGTATTTCTCAGTATCGTTTTTGAGTAGATCTGGGTAAGGTGGAGAAGACTGACAAAATATAATCTTACATGCAAAAACATAACTAATAGTGTTTATTAAACTTATGTGAGCCAGGCTTTATGCTAAGCATCTGAGCTCATTTAATATTTATAATAGCTATCTTAGATGGGTGCTATTATTATTTCCATCTTACGCATAAAGAAATGGAAGCTTGAGCAGATGATAAAATTTGCAGTCATTCAACTAGTAATCTGAAGAAGAGGCTCTGTACTTTAGCAGTGAGGTGTTTTCTGCTACTCCCTATGAGCTTTCACACTGTGGCTGGATGCCCTGGATCTTTTGTAAGGTTCAGAGTTGGGGTATAGAAAGACCACTTTTGGGAAAACAAATCCAGTGTACCTTACACCTGAGGCAAAGCTTTACAGCACAATTGGGAGTGGGGCTATGTGTACACATTGTGAAGAGCAGTGTTCCTTGTGTTTTCTGTCAATGGAGCATCCTCGCGTTCTACAAAGTGGTGGTTCTGGCTGGGAGCTTCAGTATCAAGTACAAGAAGTTGGAGAGTGGCAAGGACAGTCCTGTGTGTGTGAAGCTTAGCATGGATCTCTGTGGACTTGCAGTTCTGGGTGGAGGGAGGTCCACCCAGAATCTCAGGAAGAAAACTTGAGCGCTGATGCCTGAGGACCTCACCGGTGGGCTGTGTTCCCTTAGACCTATCCTCTTCTCCCCTCTGAACCTTGTTTTCAATCTAGATCTGGAATTATCAAGATGTTTTTGTATCTCAGTTTACAAAAGAAGTACAGTGCAACTAGGAATTACTTTGTGTATTAGCAAAATGTTGGGTGGGTTAGTGAGCAGGTCTTCAACTGACTGGTTGTTTTTTGTCTCCCTACAGAGAGTTTAAGGATTTCTTAGTCTCTAAGAGAACCTTTTAAGGTTGTTTACATATAATATTTAAACTTTGAGAGGTCAGGAATTTTATCAGTCCTCCTGTGTTTGTGCCTCCCATTCCTTGAACATCATAAGGACTTAAAATGTAATTACTGAGTAGTCTATTTATTTAGTGTTTTTAGGGAAGGGTCTAGAGGGTGTTCAGCATCTCACTATTAGATTAGACTCATAGTGATCTACCTGTTTACAGCCTCCCAAGAGCTGGGATTACAGGTGCGTGCCACCATGCCCAGTCTCAATTGCTGTCTCAGCATGCTCCAGGGATGGGGCTGGCATGGGAGGCCAGGGATGAGACCTCTGGTCCTTAATCCACTGAGATATCTGGCCAGTCCCTTACAGATGTTTTTGACACTGAGTATAGCAATGTATAACAGTAAAAACATGCTTGGGTTTTCATGTTAGTAAAGAATTACTAAGAGTAAAACATAACATGAACACTGGAATGGCAAATATATGACCAACATTTCTAACATTTTGGGGATAGGATATTGCACAAAGTTGTAGTATGTCATGGACATAGACAGTGTCCATGATGCTTGCTGATGGCTGGGTGACACTTGGGACTGAACTACTGCTATTTCCTTGATATCTACCCTGTAGATCTGGTTAGAATCATGACCCATAGGGTGCAGGAGAAGTCCATTTGCAGAATATGCTGATGGAAATATTTTGCTACTGCATACAAAAGAATAATTGAAAGACTGCTGTTGTATACCTTTTTCTCCTGTGTTTAATTGTTTCAAGGGTTCTTTCCATTCTCATTCATGGAAGTGTGGTCATTTTGATCTCTCTCTAGAATATCTTTTTGTAGTCTGTGTAAGGTTGGTTTTGTCATCATGAAATTCTTTAATTGTTCTTTGTCATGGAAGTATTACACTTCTCTATTAAACCTGAAAGAGTTTTGCAGGATATATCAGTCTGGATTAGAATTTGTTTTCTTGCAAGATTTGTAGTACTTGTTCTATGTTCTTCTTGACTTGATGATTTGTGAAGGAAAATCTGCCATTATTCTGATGGGTTTTGAACTTCCTGTTCCAGCCCAGACCCAAATCGCACCGCTGGGAGCTGAGCCTGCGCACCCGCCGCGGGTAAGCTCCCTGCGCCCCTCTGCCCCGCCTCTGCGTTCTCGCAACTAACTTCCTGTTCCAGCCCAGACCCAAATCGCACCGCTGGGAGCTGAGCCCGCACACCTGCTGGGTCAGGATACTTGGCCTGCCTTCCCTTTCCCCGCCCCGCCACTTTTTTTTTTTTTTTTTTTTTTTTTTAACCCCCCC
>PVJA010041932.1:0-17608 GCA_004027025.1 Myocastor coypus | reverse complement strand
AATGTGGATTTAGAAAGGTTAATGTTTAGTTGTTTGATCAATCTTATATACCTATATGTATTAATCTAAACTGATCCGATGATGAAAATATGTAATATAACCATTGTTAAATTTAAACAATAAAAGAATTGGAAAAAAAAAAAAGTAACTCCTTGTTATAGCAAGTAAATTACTGGATCGTAGAATATTTGCTTAACATGCAGACTAGTGAGAAACATTTTAGGCTCAAGATTGGGAGGATAAAATCAAAATCTGTTAGGGACTTTTCTATGTCCCAAAAGCAGACCTTGATGTTGTGAAATTATGTGCTGGAGTTGAAAGGACCGAGAAGACCCGATGAAGGTGGCTCAGAGGACTCACTGAGATTCTGTCCCCAGTGAGTAAAGAACCTCCAAAACAAGACAGCTTTATTCAGGATAGTCAGCGTGATCTCGTGCACAATCACCTCAGCAAAGAAGGACCACATGCTCAATCACGAACGTGACCACGATCCCCATCAACTTCCCTCCTTGTCCCATCTTGGGGTTCATTCAGGGATCAACCAATAGCATTCCAAGAAAGAGAGAAAGCAACAAATAGAGAACCCACAGGTGAAGCTGCCCTACTGCAGCTGCCTCTGGGCCCTGTCCACACTCTGCTTTTTGAAATGCCCATCAGGCTACACCGTGAGATAAAAATCCCTATACAAGTAATTTGTGGAAGAAATGCTTTCAGTATAAAGGGTGAGGATGTGGAGGGAGCTGGACAGAAAAAGGGAATGAGTCAAAGATATTAAGTGAGGCATTACCCTGCCATGAGTCATTTTAGCTTAATTGTAGGGAAACTTTGAAATGTAAGCTATAGCTCATACTTGATAAAATTCTATGTCTAGCAACTTGTGCTTCCAGTAGCTAATAAACTTATATGCTGACAACTTACAATTAAGCTCCACTACCAGAATCACCCTTGAATGAAAAGAGTTAACTTTATGCACATTTACACTGTTCCTTGAGGACAACCCGGACCCCCTTGCCTCAATTTATGACAACTGAAGGGACATCCCAGTTTTAGAGCACTCATGAGAAATTATAGCTACATTGCAGTTCAGTTTCTCTTTCCATCCAATTCTACTTCCCTTATATCTTAAAACTGGTGATATTCCCAAGAGCTTTCCTCAGTAATCCTAGCTTAAATTTTTTTTTATTTTAGATTTTATCTGCCATAAAACCTAATCTAAAACAGTGGAACATTTTGCAACAGGTATTATTTCCAAATTAGAAATTTTTAAAAGTGTATTTGAAAATGTCAGTTTTCTTTACATTGTTAGTATAAATAATATTTTGTGAAATGAACTTCAAAAGATGTTTAAGAAGAGGAGCATTGTGCCATTTTACAAATATCTTTGATAACTTACTAGAAGGCAGCTGGGTTCTGAGGTCTGTATGTAGTCTGTAGCAATGTAACTTTCATATAGCCTGGGACAGCTCCTCTGCATGCTTATGAAAGAATCAGAATATAAAGGAAAATAAAATCTTGGTATTCTTTTGAAGATAGTTCTGACCTCAGGGACCAGTAGGTATTCCCTGACCACTCTTTAAGAACTCCTATTTTGACTCCTAGATTAATCTCAAAAACTCAATGTTGGGGCCCGGCGGGATGGCTCAGTGGTCTAAAGCGCCTGCTTGGGGAAGCTTGGGCAGCTTCAGGGACCGTGGTTCGATCCCTGGCACCACCTGCTGCGCCAGCCCTGCCCTTGGGGCGGGCTGAGCCAGCCATAAAAAAATGAGTGAATAAAAACTCAATGTTGTGGATTAAAAGAGTTATTAGGAAGAGATACTGGGGGGGGGGGATCCTCCTGTGCAGTTACTAAATGTCATACAAGATGGAGAAATTAGGAACCAAAATGTAATGATGGGTAAAGAAAATGTTAAAATAAGTAAATAGAAGCAGACATTGACAATGAAAAATGAACTTGTCGCTATCTTTTTAAATGAGATATAATTCAGAGGTTGAAATGGATTTGACTTAAAAGTCTTTCAGATCCCCTTCACTGTTAAAGATAGGGCTAATTGTTATGAGTTCTCAAGCAGAGGCCAGACCAGAGTCCAAATTGAAATTTAAACTGAGCATTTAATACCGAGCTCGGGGCCTTTCTGACTTCAACTCACGCAGGAGAGAAGACAAAGAAGAGCACTGAGTGACAGAGAACAGGGTTTTTATATAGAAACTACTTTCCACTTAGCACATACTGATTTTTAAAATTAGTCATTTGTAACCTGCCAATGCATACAAGCACAATTTACAAATTAACTAGAAAATGCCGGGCATTTTCCAGCATAAAAAGGCCACATGTATAAGTTCTGTCACCTCTTTGAATTCTATGTCGTTCAGTACAAAAGTATACACAGAACTTATTGAAGTGGATAAAGTGAAAATCATGGCGTGTGATGGTAAAAATCCTGACTCCAATACCACAGAATGAAGGGGAAGGAAAAGTGGCCTTTTATAATGCCACCATTGGCTGCTGTTCATCGCTTTTTGAAAAGAGGCACAGAAGAGACTTTTTTAATTTATTCTAACATTGCAGAAATAAGCATACTGTGCTGTACTAACAGAATTCTGGTGGGAAAATGCTTATAACTCTATCCTTTTGCATTACCTGTACTATAAAGCATGAAGAGACATCACTTTTTTTAAATGACAAATCAAAGTGTAGCCCTCCTGAGAACAGTCTTTTTTTTTTTTTTTTTTTCTTTTTAGGGTGTCATTACTGAGTCATAGTGATACTCCTGTTTGTACCTCCCAAGGGCTGGGATTACAGACGCACACCACCACGCCCAGTATCGCTGGCTCAGTGTGCTCTAGAGTGGGGCCGGGGCGGCATGAGGAGCCAG
The DNA here is from genome assembly GCA_004027025.1 of Myocastor coypus. NCBI lineage: Eukaryota > Metazoa > Chordata > Mammalia > Rodentia > Myocastoridae > Myocastor > Myocastor coypus. The sequence continues at coordinate 14,735 of PVJA010041932.1, read as the reverse complement.
GAACTGAACCCTGGCCCCTGCGCTTCCTCTAAGCAAGCGCTAAATCCACTGAGCTATACCGCTGGCCCCCTGAGAACAGTCTTTAATAAACTCATTTTAAAACTAAAAAAATAAATTAATAAAAATTTAAAAATTGATACTTTGGCCATTTAAAGTACTTATTTAAGCCAAGCATGCTAATGCATGCCTGTTATCCCATCATTCAAAAGGCTGAGATGGAAGGATCACCATGTTCTATGTAAGCAAGTTCAAGGCTAACCTGAACTACACAGAAAGATCCCATGTCATAAAAACAAAACAGAGGCCAGGGATGTAGCTCAGTGGCACAGTGTCTTCCTGGTCCTGAGTTTGATTCCCAGAATAAGTAAGTAAATAAATACATAAAGTGCCCATTTGGAGCTGGATATGATGATGTTTATATAAAATATAGAAGTCATGTAGGAGGGGCTGGGGAGATAGCTCAGTGGAATAAGCACTTGCCTGGTAAATGCAAAGACCTGAGTTCAATCTCTAGTTCTGAAAAAAAAAAAAAAAAAAAAAAAGTCATGTAAGAAAAAGAGATGGCAAAATCATGTTATAGATCTTAAGGCTTTTGAAGATTCTGCTCTGAACTGGTATCCGTCACTTACATAGCATTAACCTGATGTTAATAGGCAGGACTTACAATCTTCTGCTCAGGAGGGACAGAAGGGAGTGGCTAAAAAAAGTTATGGAAAAAAAGTTACGGTATCACATTTCAACACACAAGCCAATTAAATAACTGAGTGTATGCCCTACTGAAACAATACTGAGTATGTGTCTAACCCAGCGTTTGTTATTAGTGTAACTGTAGGCACCTAACATTATTATGTTCCCCCCAAAATTTCCCACAAAACCAAAGACAGATACAAGGGATGTGCATCTGGTGTCTATATCTCTACTTAATAGAATCACACTCTACATTTTCAAGTCCAAATCATGTCCTAAATTTTGAATACATTGCTTCATAAATCAGCACTGAAAACTCAAAATGAAGCAAAACACTCTAAAAGCTCATGTTTAGAATATAAAGTCTGTATCTGGGTACTGTGGTACATGCCTATAATCTTAGCACTCAAGAGAGGCGAGGCAGAAGCGTCATAATTAAGTTCTGCTGAGGCAAGTTAGCAAGATTCTGACTGGGGGGTGGAGAGTTGGGTCAGTCATGGTGATGCATACTTGTAATCCCAGCACCTGGGAGGCTGGGACAGGAGAACCACTACCAATTCAAAGCCAGCCTGGAATAAATAGGGAGACCTTATCTCAAAAAGTGAGGGGCTGGAAATATAGCTCACTGTTATAATGACGCTGGATATAAACTTTAGCACCACAAAAGAAAAAGTATGCAAAGTGAATGTGAATTTTTAATGAAGTGTGCATTTATCCTAAAAGCATTAGCTAGAAATCTTCATTTTTATATAGACTCTATCCCAAAGATTAGTAGGTTATGTAGGATTTTGTTAAAAAGTAAATACAATGGACCCCATTGAAAATCATGTTACATTACATTGGCCTTAAGATAATGGGTCTCCAAGTTTTTGGCAGAGGCAGACTAATTTTATTTTTTTTTTATTTTTTTATTTTTTTATTTTTTATTTTTTATTTTTTTTTGAGACAGGGTCTCGCTATGCAGTTGAGGCTGGTCCTGCGCTCACTTTTGTAGGCCAGGCTGGTCTTGAACTCACACCGCCTCCGCCTCCCAAGTGCTGGGATTACAGGCGTGAGCCACCACGCCCGGCTTGGCAGACTAATTTTATTTTTTATTTTTTTTATTTTTTTTTTTTTTTAAATTTTATTTATTTCTTATTTCAGAACCTTTGTTTGTTTATTCATTCATTTTTATGGCCGGCTCAGCCCGCCCTGAGGGCAGGGCTGGCACAGCATGTGGTGCCCGGGGATCGAACCACGGTCCCTGAAGCCACCCAAGCTTTCCCAAGCAGGCGCTTTACACCACTGAGCCATTCCACCGGGCCCGGCAGACTAATTTTAGTTAAGTTTTTTCGTGAGGAAATTTGGTAGCTCTTGTATATGTAGACCAAACAACCAAAGAAAGCAGGACCAGTGTTGAATAAAGAGTGAATCCCAATTTGTACCAGTTCCTACTAGGCCTGCTAAAAAGCCCTTTGAACAAGAATTGAATAGATATACTCAAACAGGTTGAAATGTACCTTCAGAGCCAAGATCCTGGACTTATTACCCACCAACAAATGTAAGAATGAAGACCACAAGTCAAAGAACTAATTTCTTTCTTTTTTTTTTTTTTTTTTTTGTGGGACCAGGGTTCAAACTCACGACCTTGCACTTGCCCAGCAGGCACTTGTGCCTCGGAGCTATCTCCCCAGCCCCTTAGAACTAATTTCTTGAATGTGGAACAATTCTTCATCTATTGAGCTCTTGTTTGGCTTCTTCAGTTTTATAGTTTTTCTCATATAGGTGTTGTGTATATTATTTTGTTTTGGTTTTTGGGTTTTTTTTGGTACAGTGAATTGACCTCAGGATGCTGTGCTGGCCATACCAATGAGCTATACCCCCAGCCCTCATATTTTGTTAGATATATTCTTAAATATACTCAAATATTTCATTTTGAGGGTTTCTAATATAAATGATACTGTGTTCATTGCTATAGATTAGGTTTTTTATATTAATTATACATAATCACTTTAAGCGCTGTTATAATTGCTTATTACTTCGGGCAGCATTTGTTGAGTCTTATATATTTTCTGCATAGACGATCATGACATCTGCAATTTTCTTCCCAATCTGTATTTTTAAATTTCTTTTTATTATTACATTAAATAAGGATGTCCAAATTTTTTGCTATGTTCCTCATCTTAGTGGGAGGCTTTTAGTTCTTTACCATTAAGTTATACTTTAGCTGTAGTATTTTGTTTATGGTTTTGTTAGTGCGTTGTTTAGTCTTGAGTTTTTTGTTTTGTTCTCTTTCTTTTTTAGAGTGCTGAGGATCCAACCCAAAAGCCCTGTGCATACCAGGCAAGAATTTTACCACTGAGCCACATCCCCAGCCCCTTTTTTATGTTTTAATTTATAAACAGTGTTACTAGGCTGCCCTTGTTCTTGTAACTCTCTTGCTCTGTAGCCTAGCTAGCATTTCAGGAAACAGAATGTAATGAATGGGGCCCAGGGACATGTGTGGTCTGTTACTGAGGGTCCCAGAAAGCTGGGACTCCAGGTGACAGGCTTTACTGTGGGCTCTCTGTTTGTTGTTTTCTCCCTTGCTTGGAAAGCTAATGGTTGACCCCTGTGTGAAACTAATGATGGGCAAAAGATAGAAGTTAATGGAGCTCGTGGTCACGTTCATGACTAAGCATACGGTCCTCCTTTACTTTAGTGATTACGCACGAGGTCACACTCACTACCTGAAATAAAGCTGATTTGCTTCAGGGGTTCTTCGCTCACAGACAAATCTCAGTGAATCCTCTGAGCTATCTTCATCGGGTCTTCTCATCGTTTCTTTCGGCACCAACACATAACATACAACATGGCTCCACTCTCTCAAGTACTGTAGCTGGAATTATAATTCTTTTTTTTTCTTGTTTCAGAACTTTTGTTTGTTTATTTTTATGGCCGGCTCAGCCTGCCCTGAGGGCAGGGCTGGCACAGCATGTGGTGCCAGGGATTGAACCGCAGTCCCTGCAGCCACCCAAGCTTTCCTAAGCAGGTGCTTTAGACCACTGAGCCATCCTGCCGGGCCCTGTAGCTGGAATTAGAGATGTGAATTCCCACACCTGACTGCTTTGCTTTTGGATAAGTTCTCTATCAAGTTGAGGAAATTTCTTTTGATTTCCTAGTTTGAGAGTTTTTCTTGATGTTTATCAGTTAGATTTTGTCAAGTGACTTGAGGGAAGAGATTTATTGATATAACCTTGTGTTTTTTCTTTAACCTATCGATATGATGGGTTATAGTTATTGAGTTTTCAAATTTTGAGCCAGTTTTGCTTCTCTGGGGTATATCCAGGCCAGATTCACTTGACCCACCTGTCAACACACTTTCCATGGGCCCCCGCAGCCAACTAGGAGCCACTAGATGGGGCCAGCGGCTGTTCTGAGTTCTGAGCTCACTTGGCCCCTCTCCACGATGGATCCAGGCCGGCTGCTGTCTCACACCCAGCTAGTGCAGTACTTCATGTCTGCTGCTCCCCACAGTGCTGCCTTGCGGCCTTTCTCCATTAAGGCTTGTGAGGTTGCCAGCAGTCACTGTGTTCACAGCTTTGAATTACTCCTCTTGAACTCAGTCTTATCTCAAGAAGAGGAGGCTGCCAGCTACCTTTTTTCTTTATTGAACTTTATCTCTTCACTGTCTCAATGGCTTCAGTTTATTATTCATCCAGATCCATTCTAGGTCCAGGGGACCCAATTCTCTTCTCCTTGTGTTCATGCCATTGTTATATTCCAGTGTCTGGACAGTAACTCTCAGAGATGCTGTTCCTCTGCTGCTTACCACCCCACCATCCCGGTGTTCCTCCATTGTTATCAATGAAAATTGGATTGCCTAGGGAGCTGGGGAGATAGCTCCAAGGCACAAGTGCCTGCCTAGCAAGTACAAGGTCGTGAGTTTGAACCCCAGTCCCACAAAAAAAAAAAGAAAGAAAGAAAAGAAAATTGGATTGCCTGCCTGGCACATGCAAAGGCCTGAGTTTGATTCTCATTACAGAAAAACAAATAAACAGAGAAACTGAATGTGTTGTACTTGGTAAAAGGACTTTAGTAAACAGGGTTTTGTGATGTAGCAATTAGATATGGAGTGAGGGATTGCAATCTTTATTCCTATGATTTGGTCTCAGTCTTTTAAGGGATGGCTACCTCTGGACTGTGACTTTCACCAGTGTCTTAGTTTTTACCCTTCCCACTTTACCCTCTTGGATGATACAAGATGACTAGAATGGACCAGATTTAGATATTTCTTTTTTTCCAAATTAGTTAGACTCTAATAAAACCCCAGCAAGTTAGGCTGTGGTATATTAGTTCTCTTAGGGCAGGTCTTGTTAAGAAGAGACTAGTGCTCTGTTATGTTACAAAATACTTCCCTATTCCCATCCCCGATGCACAATGGGATTTTTCTCCAGTCTTTACTGTAAGAACCTAGTCACCACCTATAGATAAAACTAATAAAACAGTAAAAGTCCCTTGAGACTAGAACCCACCATAGTTTTTAATTCTGAGACATCCACACTGTAGTAATTTGTTAAATATAGTTGAGATCTTTCTGCTCCACTACCAGTTTATGAGGTTTCCACCTTGATTGTATCTGTCTAATCCTCTTTTGGATTTTGTGGAAGCTAGTTTGTCCTGTGATCTCACTGTTCTGCTGGATTTAAGAAGACTTATTTGAATAATATTATTCAGCCATAAAGAAAAAGTAGATAATGTTATTTGATGGAACTTGAAACCAACTGTTGGTTTAAGTGAAATAAGCCAGATTCAGAAAGTTAAATACCATATGTAGCTAGGGATATAGCTCAACAGTACAAGCACTTACCTGGAAAGCACAAAGTCATGAGTTCAAGTCCTAGTACCAATGAATAAGTAGTACATATATTTTCTTTTTCTTTTTCTTTTTTTTTCTTTTTTTTTTTTTTTGGCAGGGACCAGGGCTTGAAATCACAACCTTGCAATTGCCAAGCAGGCACTTGTGCCATGGGGCCATCTCCCCAGCCCCTATGTACTTTCTTATATGAGAAACCTAAACTATATATAAGTGAAGAAAATAAAGGAAAGATGATAAGAATCTGGAGATGGAGAGGTAGATCAGAGGAAGAGGAAAGAAAGATAAAGGGTTATAAAAGGATTAAAAATAACCAAGATGTTATATAAATTTCCCAAACCAACCATTCCTATTCTGTAATATACACTAATATGCACTAATTAAAATAAAATGATATTAAAATAAATGATTTTAAAATGACTTGTTTTTTTTTTTCCAGCTTGTTAAGACAATTTTTTAAAATATTTATTATTTGAGGCGTTTATTTATTTATTTATTTATTTTTTGTCTTTTTGAGACAGGGTCTCACTATGCAGTTCAGGCTGGCTTTGAGCTCACTTTCATAGCCCAGGCTGGTCTCGAACTCACACCGATCCTCCTGCCTCAGCCTCCCAAGTGCTGGGATTACAGGTGTGCGCCACCACGCCTGGCTCTATTTGAGGCATTCTTACAAATCAGTTTTTATTTTATTTTTTTCTTGTTTCAGAACTTTTGTTTGTTTGTTAATTTTTATGGCCAGCTCAGCCTGCCCTGAGGGCAGGACTGGTGTAGCATGTAGTGCCGGGGATCAAACCGCAGTCCCTGAAGCCGCCTAAGCTTTCCTAAGCAGGTGCTTTAGACCACTGAGCCATCCTGCTGGGTCCCTAAGACAGAAAACTTTTAAGTGCTTTACAAAACTGGCAATGAGAACTATTAGTCTATATTTTTTATCCAGAATATGTAAGCCCTAAGCCAGGCATGGGGATGCATGCCTGTAGTCCCAGAACTTGGGAGGCTGAGGCAGGAGGATCAGTGCAAAACTGAGCTACAAAGTGAGACCAACCTGGGCTACAAAAGTGAACACAAGGCCAACCTGAGCTGCATAATGAGACCCTGTCTCAAAAAGACAAAAAAAAAAAAGTTACATGTTTTGTTATACAGGTCTTGCTTTAACTTGCCCTTAACCACCCAGCAGATAAGTTTAACCATGAAGCATAAAATGTAAAGCTAGATTGGTATGCTGAGCTGTAAAAGACTTCAATCAACAGCTTCCACCCTTGCCAGTTCTGCCAATAAACCACTGCAATTATGGAATACTGGACTATGTATACATCTACTTTCTCTTAGTTCAACGAGAAGAAATTTTTTGTACAAACAATGATTAGAAAAATTATCATGTCTACATCCTGTGATCTATATAAATACTATGAGGACAATATGCATTGTATCAATTATTGGGAATGCACTACTAACATGTTTTTGAAAATGTCACATTGTTATTTCTTATTAAAAGAAAAACTAAATAAATAAAATCAAACAATACAGCTGTGTTATCTGACTGTTACCACCTTAACCATGCAAGCACATTATGTGTCTCCTGGTACAGTAAAACAAAGACACAGCATAATCTATTTAGTCTCCTTACTAAATATAAATATTTAGATTAATAATACCTAAGTAACCTAAATTTTACCAGGATGAAGTAACCAGACATATCCAGAATGTGAGACATTCTGGAGAACAACTAGCTAGGTTCTTTAAAAGGAAAAAATATAATGTCTGGAGAAAAAAAAAAAAATCGTCTATTTTAGATTTAAAGAAAGTAAAGAGATGACAAATATAACACATGAACTTTGATTATGTGTTGATTATGTGTAAAAACTTTGATTTGCTTGATGAAAAATGTCAGATAGTTAGGAGACATTAGAATACTGGACTAAGAATATGAATGAATATGGATGAATTTTGGAATTGTTAAATTTTTTGATGTTATGGTGCTACTGTCAGACGTATAAAGGATGCGTATCATTGTACTTAGTGATATGTATCTGGTAACGTTTCATGCTGTATAGTGTTTGCTACTGTGTTTAATGATATATGTGGGATATATGATATATGTACTTAGTGGTGTGGTTAGAAAGTGTCCTCATCTCAGTAGATACATGCAAACGTATTTAGTAGAAGATTAATATGATATTTGGGTGTATTTTTAAATCATAGAAAGAATGAAAAGTGGCAGATTAACATTTGTTGAATATATAGGACAGGTATGTATAACAGTTATTGGTACTATTAATAGTGTGGAGATTTAATTTTTTAAAAACAGTTTAAATGTGCCTCTGAGGGGACAGTACTCTACTACATGGAGAGAAATAAATGGAGGGGGTGCTTCTTGGGACCCCACAGGCTCAGAACTGGGGAACTTGTACTTTAATTTGTTTCTGTAAGAAAGTGTCAGAAAGAATGTGTAGTTTCCTCTGTGCTGGTTATACAGTTGCATATAGTGTTCTCAAAATTATTTAAGCTCTATGTTTAACTTTCTCATTTCTAATGCTTTTACCAGTCTTGCTCATTTATCTTCTAGAATCAAATAGTAAATTTGAAAATCCTCTCCACTATATATTTTGCTTTCGAGATTGCCAACTTCAGAGTTTATACTTATTCATTTTATATTTAACAGTATTTAGTAACATTTTACTTTACTAAGGAATAATATTGCCAAATTATAAGGGAATTACTCTTAAACAGAAAAGGGAAAAAATAGTCACAGTTACACATTATAATATTAACTGCTATTAACTGTTAGTAAAAGTTTATAGACAGTAATATTGCCTATGTGCCTTTCTGGGTTTTTGTTTGTTTGTTTGTTCCAGGGATTGAACTCAGGACCTTGTACTTGCCAGGCAGGCACTTATGTCACTGAGCTAGCCCCTAAACCCGTTTTTCTTTATAAAAACATTAAAATGGCATTACCTGGTATATGGAGTTTAGTATCACTTTTTCTATATTAAGCATTTCTTAGATATATTTCTACCATTGAATGTCCTGAAATTTAATATTAGATGATAATGGAATGCTATGACATTGATAGTTCCTTGCACTTTGGACCCAGTGTGTTGGTACCTTTTCAATCCCCTTTATTCCTTGTGCTCATCCTGAGCCTAAGAGTGGCCTTGTTAGTCTCCCCTCAGCTACATCCCCAACCTCTATAATAGAACAAACTTGTGGACTTAACTAGGGTGCCTTTCAGAGTGGAAATGAGAAACAAGAATGTCTGACTACAGCATCAGCACCTCCTCGATTCTAAGTTACACTTCTCATGGCACCCGGGAGTAGGGATGAAGTCCTAGCCCAAATTCTACAACTGTGCTAGCCCCTGAGGTTACCTTTTTACTTTGTAAAGATGGGAGGGGGACATGGTAGGCTTCTCTTTTTGTTGAAGGGTGGGGGGAGGCAAGGGAGCATTGTGTTTCTTTTCCTTCTTTCTTTCTTTCTTTCTTTCTTTCTTTCTCTTTCTTTCTTTCGCTTCTTTGTGATACCAGGGATTGAACTTGAGCACTTATCCCATTGAGCTATCTTGGCAGGTGGGTGGATTAGTTGTTAGTTTGTGAAAAGGTCTAATAGTGTAGCTGAGGTTGACCTTAAACTTCGCTGTGTTTCCCAGGCTAGCATCAAACACAGTGATCCTCCTGCCTCAGCCTCTGAGTGCTAGGATTACAAGTAGGAGACACCATGCTTGGCTTATCTGAACTGTCTTTTTTGTTGTTGTTAGCTGAAGTTCTTCATTAACTTATGATTACTTGTCTTCTGGTTTGTTGAAATGGTAAGCCAGACAACACTTGTCACAATAATGTCTGTCCAAGTGCCTGGCCATGAAAACTCCCACACCACATTTATCTGAAGGGCACTCTCAATGAAGACGAGTGATTTTGCCATTTTCATCCACCTTATGGTATTTCAGGACAGCCAACTTAACCTTCTTTCTCTTACACTTATTCTTCTTGGGAGTAGTGTAAGACTTCTTCTTCCTTTTCTTAGCACCACACAAGATGAAGGATAGACTCCTTTTGAATGCTGTAATCAGACAAGGTATGTCCACCTTCCAGTTGCTTACCAGCAAACATTGCCTTTGCTGATCAGGAGGAATACCTTCCTTATCCTGAATCTTGGCCTTTACATTTTCTATAGTGCCCAAGGGTTCAATCCTGAATGTGATGGTCTTCCTTGTAAGGGTTTTCACAAAAATCTGCATCTTGACAGTGGTTTTGCCACAGATGGTAGACCCAAAAGCTGAACTGTCTTGACTATGAACTTGCCTCAGTGATCTGTCAGGAAAGTTAGTCTCACTAATTTCTCTGTTATCCTTCCCAGGGGCATTCTAATAGCTGTGTGTGGGGGGTGTGCATGTGTGTGTGTGTGCATGTGGGTGTGTGTATTAGTGCTGGTGATAGTAGGGACTAAACCCAGGGCCTTCACTTGACCTATATCTCCAACTCTCTTTTCCTTTCTAAAAAATTTTATATTAAGAAAGGGTCTTCTAAACTGCCTTGTTGTCCAGGCCAGGCTCAAACTTGTGATCTTCCTGCTTCAGCCTCTCAGAGTGCAGGGATTACTGCAGCTGCCAACACCTCCAGCTGCTGTAGCCGTTTTACTCTCAGATTTCTAAGCCTGGAGTGCTTGTCTACTCCTTTCAGCTCTAGATATTTATTTCCTAAGATAAAAATAAACTATATTCTTCTGGGTGATTAGAGTAATATAGGAATGCTGTTGAGTCTGTCTTTGTTCTTTAAAATTCTATTCTTTTTCTGAGTCCTAGTTTATCTTTCATTTATTGCATACTTTCCACATACCTTTAAGTTACTGTTTCCTCATTTCATGTAGTAAAATTCTTCTCTAAATTAGAGCCAGTTTTCTCTGCAAATAAATAAATAAATAAATAGATAGATAGATAGATAGATAGATAGATAAATAAATAAATAAATACCTCAGATTAGCTGAGGTTGTAGCTCAGGGGCAGTGTGCTTGTCTGGCCTGTGGGAAGCCCTGGATTTAATGCCTCCCAGCACAGAAGGAAGTAAAGGAGAGAAGGCCCTCCATTAAGTCTTACTTAGAGAACAGTTCTAAACATGTCCTACTCTGATCCTTCTTTGTAACCTCGTCTCTCCACTTTCTCTCTTACCATAGTATATCAAGCAGTTAACCATCCCCAGAATGCACAGCACTGTTTTATTTCTTCAATGCACAGGAAACACAACAGGGGTGATTAATTCCCCTACCCTTTTCTCCAGGTTCTCCTGGACCCAACTGAAGGGCCAGCATCTACAAAGCCTACACGCACCTCCTACTTGTGTTTTATGGCTCCAAATCATTCCATTCCCATTGCTGCATCAGTCATAGCCTTGATCACGCTATATTTTAACAGTTTTTAAAACTGTTTTTATTAATTATGGAATAATAGAAATGTATAGGGCACACATTGAGCATTTCTTATCCAAAGCTGAAAATGCTCAAGGCCTGGAATATAGCAGTGGTATAAGCACCTGCTTGGCAAGTGGCAAGTGCAAGGTCCCAAGTTCAATCCCCAGGACCAGAAGAAAAAAGAAAAAAAAAAGCTCAAAAGTCCAAATGTTTTTGACCATATTGGCCAACATCTGTGTCAATATTCCAAAATTTATTTTTTTTATTATTTTTTTTAATTTTATTTATTTATTTATTTTCTTGTTTCAGAGCCTTTGTTTATTCACTCATTTTTATGGCCAGCTCAGCCCACCCCAAGGGCAGGGCTGGCACAGCATGTGGTGCCGGGGATCGAACCGCGGTCCCTGAAGCCGCCCAAGCTTCCCCAAGCAGGCGCTTTAGACCACTGAGCCATCCCGCCGGGCCCCATATTCCAAAATTTAAAATACTGTTTTGTTTTGTTTTTTTGGCAAGACTGGGGTTCAAACTCATGACGTTGCACTTGCCAGGTGGGCACTTGTGCCATGGAGCTATCTCCCCAGCCCTTGAAATACTTTTTGTTGCAAGCACTTCAGATGAAAGATGTTCAGTCTATACAAAGAATGACTAAAAAGTTTTAAAGAAGTTTTTTACTTTTTGCTTTTTCTAACAATACTTGCTCTTGTTTTGTTTTGTTTAATAATTACCTGTTTTTCTTTTTCCACATATTAGTTAAGGACATTTCTTCTATTGCCTAAGTTACTCTTAAGATTTCATTATATGTGTTGCTTGGTTTGGTTTTTATTTTGATTTTGGGGGCACAGCCTCAATATGCAGCCAAGGCTGGTCTTGAACACACAGCAATCTTCCTGCCCCACCCTCCCAAGTGTAGGAATTATAAGTATGTGCCACCACCATGACCGGCTCTACTCTCTCTCTCTCTCTCTCTCTCTCTCTCTCTCTCTCTCTCTCTCTCTCTCTCTCTCTCTCTTCTCTTCTCTTCTCTTAATGTATTTGGTACAGGGTGTCACTACACAGCTCAGCCTCATGGTGATCCTCCTATTTTCAACCTCCCCAGTGCTGGGTTTCCAAGGTGTGTGCCCTGCTCTGGTGGTCACCTGGGTGTTTGTCTCTAGTACATGACAAAGCCTGTATATCTCAAGCCCTGTTGGCACTCAGTTCATCAAGCCTAAGTCTTCTTCAGAGCCTTTGCATTGGATATTCTTTCACTTTAAGCTGCAAATTTTCCTGTAGTATTTATGGTATTTAACACTAATTGAACAATGTCCTGAGACCTGAGTATATAATGGCGAATCAAATAAGTAATCAAATAAGTGACATGCATTCTAATTATAGGTCACTTTGAGTGAGACTAAATTAAGAAGAATAAATGAGTATTAGGGCTGGTGAGATAGCTCAGTGGACTAAGTGCCTTTTCTCCTTCCACCATCCCATTTTATCTTTCCCTTTTTTATTTTTAGGAGAATAGAAAAATAATAAATAAGACATTAGAAAGAATACATGATTTTTTGAGAAAACATAATAGATATTCAACAGTGGTTATATTACACATTGTTGTCCTTAATGTACCTGCTCAGATTACCAAATGTAAACATGTAAAATTGGTCAAAGTAAAAATTTTAAGCATTGTGGCTGGTGAGATGGCTCAGTGGTCTAAAGCACTTGCTTAGGCAAGCTTAGGCAACCACAGGGATTGCAGTTTGATCCCCAGCACCACATGCTGTGCCAGCCCCACCCCCAGGCTGGCTGAGCCGGCCATAACATAAATAAATAAAGTTTTAAAAAAAAATTTTTAAGCATTAGCAAAAATAGGGAGTGTTTCAAGATTTTGTATGTCATCCTTGCACAGGGCCATGCTAATCTTCTCTATATTGTTCCAATTTTAGTATGTTTACTGCCCAAGGGAGCACTGTTTCCTTTGAAAATGTCTTCCTATTTCACAGTATCTATTGTACATTTTGGATCTTATTTACTCTTTTAGCTTCTCAAACCAGGGAGACAACACAATGTTGTACATGTGCATGTGGTTTATTTCACTTCTGTGTATAGTCTTAAGTTGCATCCATTTATGTATAACAGTCTCTGGTTTATCCTTCTCTAGAGCTGAGTAGTACGCCATTCTATAAAACAACCACACCATTTTATCCATTGGACTGATAGGCACTGGACTGTTTCTAAGAGCTACCTATTATAAATTATGTTGCTATAAACATGAGCACACATATATCATTATGGTACAACGTTTTCAATTCTTCTGGGAAGATATGTAGCAGAATAGCTGGGTCAAATGGGACTTCCAATCATAGTTTTTGAGAATTTCCACACTCATTTCCATAATGGGTGCATCATCGTACATCCCACCAACAGTAGAGTTCCTTTCTCCTCATAGCCCCACCAACATTTGTTATTGGTTGATTTCTCCATAATAACCATTCTTCCCATGGTGAGATATTATCTCAGTGTTGTTTTAATTTATATCTTTCAGATGAGGGTAAATATCTCTGAACTGCCTGTTGCAGCACATATGCTATAGGTTTGCCACTGGTCTAGTCTCTTAATTTCTCCTCATTGTATTTGGTCTTTCTTATTTGTGCCTATTTATTTATTTATTTATTTATTTATTTATTTATTATGGCCGGCTCAGCCTGCCCTGGGGATGGGGCTGGCACAGCATGTGGTGCCAGGGATCAAACTGCAGTCCCTGAAGTTGCCTGAGCTTGCCTGAGCAGGTGCATTAGACCGCTAAGCCATCTTGCCGGCCCCCTGTGCCACTTTATTTTGTTATCTCTTTTATTTTTGTACCAGAAATTGAATTCAGGGCCTCATATTTGCTGGATAGGTATTGTCCCACTGAGCTACATCCCAGGCTGTTTCTTCCTTTTTTTTTTTTTTTTTATTAAAAAGAAAAAACAAAAACTAGAACAAGTAACAAGACAGAAAATTGACATAAATGCTTATTCATTCACTGAACACATTCATCTACATGACAGGCCCTGTACTGGTTGCTATGGATAATGAAGACAATGAAGGTCAGGCCCACAGATAAAATATCCTTACTACATTGTCATTATTTTTTTCACTGAATAGAACTTTGGTGACATTTCATAAGGTTACATATACAGACATCCCATTATCATTAATTTTTAAAGAATCTAGAGGTTAAAGGTGTAGTTTAGTGAATACTCAGCTTTCATGATGCCCCAGGTTTGGTCTCTAACACCAAAAACAAACACAAACAAAAAATGCATTTTAACTGAGCATGGTGGCACATGCCTATAATCACAACATACAAAGCTGCGGCAAGAGGATCCTTAGTGACGTGGTGAGCTGGAGAGGTTGGGATGTACCTTAGTGTGAAACCTCTGGTTTCAATCCTCAGTACAAAATAATTAAAATAAACACACAGCTTATAATTTCAGTTTTGATTCAAACATTTTATTTAAATTTTAAACATACAAAAGTAGAAATATTAGAATGAACCACTATGAAAATTTTTACTTCAGTAATTACCAACACTAGCAATCTAGTTTCCATCTTTGTCAACTCACTTTCTAGTACCAGACTTTCAATGCATATCTTCTTTTACAGATACATATTAACTCTACCACTTAGCATACTTTATTTTCCATAGCCATATTGTACTATCATCCTCAACAAAATTGTTTCTAAATATTATCAGTTCAAACTGATCAGTGTTCTGAAGTGTTCAACTTTATAATTTCTCTTTTTTTTTTTTTTTTTTTTTTTTTTTTTTTTTTTTTTTTTTTTTTTTTTTTTT
>PVJA010041931.1:0-17611 GCA_004027025.1 Myocastor coypus | reverse complement strand
AAAAAAAAAAAACAACAAAAAGCAAATAGTTTATTTTATGAGAAATATAAATAATTTAAAGAGAAAAATGAAGCACAGCTGGTAGAAAACAGGGTTGTAGTCTTTGCAGAAATGAGAAAGGCCCTGGGGGTAGGGAGACATAGGCAGTCAGGGGAGAAAGTAGAAATAAAATAATTAAGATGTGCTGTGTATACTCATTTATGGTACAATATGAATCTAACTACTATGCATGGCAAATATATCATTTTAAATAGTTTTATGAAAGGAAATAACTATTCCATGAAACCCTGAAGATTATTACCTTCTGAGGGTGTGATTAATATTGACTAAAATAACATATATGAAAATGCTGTGGAATCAGCATATATTTATTATTATTAGTGCCACATATTTTCGAAATATTCACTCACTATAGACTCAATTTCCTTGCTTTTTTATTACTGTTTATTATATATTCCATTATATACATTTATTTTTATATCTTTTTTCCATATACAATTCTGCTGGCTCCCCAGGAAATTGCAAGTCTACTAAAAACAATTTTTTTTTTTAAAACCTCCTTGCCTGTGTTTTCTATAATGTTTCTGTTCTTTCCCGAACAATGGTTATGGTAGTTTGTGATCAGTAGCACCCAAGACCTGGTAGTCAACCTATTTAAAATTTAAAATGATTAAAATTCACAGCTGCAATTTTGTACATTTGAAGATATCAAAAGCACAAATAATGTCCTCCTTGAGAATATTCTATTTTTCAGAACTGAGTTTTCCTTCTCATTGGATTTCCACAAGTATCTTAATTCTCCAATTTCTAAAGTCAGGTAATATACAAACAATCATGAACAGACATCTGTCCACACATACACATACCTTCCTGACAGATATTTATTGTACCATCTCCTGTATGCAACTGCCTGCCATTCCACACTCAGAAGAAGCTAATGTCAACTATATGATAAAAAACTTTAAAAGCACATTTTACATAAAAACAGTATAGGTGCAGAAAATGAAGAGATATATCATGAAGTTCCCAAGCTAACAAACAACTGTCATACTGCATAGAAGTAAAATAGTAACCAAAAACTTAACTTGTCCTGTATTTTCTTAATTAATAAACCAATAAATTTTTAGTCCACATCAGTAAGTTTGTTCTGCATTAAATAATTTTTGTTACTTCCTTTTCTTCCTGAATTCCTTTTCTCTTGCCTCCCCTCTCTCCCCTTTGTCCCCTCTGTTCCCCCTTTCTCTCCCCTCTTCTCTTCTCTCCTTTCTTCTTTGTTCTATTCTTTCTTTTGCTTTCACTATTCCTTTTCTGTTCCTCCCATTGACAAGAAATTTTCACTGTACAAATTAAAATATGAGTATGGATTTCTTCCAATACTTTCCCCAAAAAAGTTCTCCTTATGGAAATAATGAAACACAATGAAATCTTTGTTACAATGTTTAAAATAGGTTATATAGTAAATCTTAAAATTTAAAACAGTTTACAGATTACTTACATATAGTAAGAACCTCGGAACACTAACTTATTTTTCATACTAGTGTTTGAAGTAGAAAAATGCAGCCTAATTAATGTACCTATAGAAATGGATTATATAATAAGTAACCCATACAAAATGTATAGCTGCACTGAACTTAATATATTAATTTCCTAAAACAATGGCTCCACTAAATTATTTTTGAACATTATTTTTTGTTGTGTGAAAACTAAACCAAATCATACTTTAAATTGAAAACAACCATACAGTAAAGTGGTGGATTGGTGAACTTTGTTTATTTTTAATTAATTCAATTTAATTTAACTTCGAAGAGTGAAAACAAAAGCAAAAACAAATAGCAGAAACAAACAGAAATAAGGTAGCATACAGAGACAATATTTATGTTACAGATTTTCAAAGCAAGAATAGCTTATTAATAATTGATGTTTTATTATCTATTTTTATCATCAAATCTGTTGCTCTTATTAACAGAGTTATTAAAGATGGGACAAATATTTGAATATTACAGGTTTCTTTCAGAGACCTTAATATTTTTCTTGCCTTTGTTTTTTATTTTTACTTTTTAAAAAACTTTCAACAAGGGTGTAATAATTGATGAGACATTAGAAGTGGTACACATTTAGAAGACCATGATGAGAGGTATTCAAGCTTGCTTTTTTGAATTACACATTGCTATGTTTAGTATAGTTGCTTGGATCTCAGATATCAGCATAGAGAGTGAGTTAATATGAAAATTCTACACATTAACTGATATTTTCAAAAAACTGATCGAAATTAGCAGTACAATCATCTCACCATCTTGTATACAGACTTGCAGGTCCCCCCCCCCTCCCCTTGCTTTTTTTTCTATCTTTTTTCATTTCTCTTGTCTTCATTGGTGAACTTTGAAAACAAGAATTATTGCTAGGAAAGACTGACAACTGTGAACAAGAGTGACTTAGCCCAAGCTCCTGAGTAGCTGTGAGAAGAGGCACCACTTCACCCCACTGAACATTAAACGTTTTATTTCTCATATGCAATCATTATTGTTAGAGGGTCAACATTGTAAATGTTGACCATGAATATTATGACTTTTCTGAGCGAAGTTATTAAGTCTCTCACCTTTTTAAATTTAAATTAATTTTATTATTTTAATAAGAAATAACAATGCAACAGTTTCAAAAGTTATTAGTAGTACATTCCCAGTAATTGTTGCAATACATATTGTTGTCCTTGTAGTAGTTATACAGAGCACAGGATGTAGAAATAATTTTTCTAATAATTGTTGGTACAAAAACTTTCTCATTGAACTACAAGAAAGTAGTGGTACACATAATCCAGTGTTCCATAATCACAGTAGGCTATTGGCAGAACTGGCAATGTCAGAAACTGCTTGTTTAAGCCTTTTACAGCTTAGCGTACTAATCTAGCTTCATGTTTTATGCCTCATGGTTTAACTTTTCTGCTGGGTGGGTAAGGGCAAGTTAAAGCAATACCTGTGTAACAAAACATGTAACTTTCATAACTTTTTAATACTTTGCTGAGGATTTTCTTCAATACATTAGCAAGCAACAAACTATTTCTGATCTCTATTCCTTATATCTACCTTTTTCTATCATTGTGCTCTAGGATCTTTTAGTATGATGTCAAAATGATAAAATGGACATAATCACATTATTACTGATGTTAATGAAAAACATTCAGTGTTGAGCATTAAATATCACTGCTGTGTTATTTCATATAGTTTTCTTTAACTTAGTAATCTTGGGTATGGTTGAATATTTTTATATGTAAGCATTTCTGAAGTGCTAAATAAATGTCATATTTTTTTTAAAAAAATAGTTGCCTTAGAGTCACTCTTCATCTACACACACAACATTAGTGATTTGACTCATCTTATAATTTTCATATCATGTACATTAATGATTCATGATTTATGGCTCTAGCTCAAGTTTCTTTCTTATGATGTAAATCTGTATGTTCTATTGCTGCTTAGAAGTCTCAACTTGGAAATATAAAAAACACTTTAGGCAGACTTTTTTTTTTTCCTGGCATTGGGAATCGAACTCAGGACTTTGCATTTGCCAGGCAGGTGCTTATGCTGCTGAGCCATATCCTCAGCTGTAAAATAATTTTTATTCTTCCATGAACTTCCCCACAGCTTTAGCAATTCAGTTGATGGCAGATTTGCTTTATTCAAAATGTTTGGACCTCTCCACTCCATCCCAACCTACATCCAGCTAATTGGAAAACCTCATCAAACACAACACTAAAATATATCTGGAATCGAAATTACTTTTAGTTTTAAAGCTCCTATGATTTGGAAATAATTATTGAGTAACTTCTTAAACACATCCACAACAGTTCTGTTTCCAGAGTTACTCCCCAAGCACTCACTATTACAGGAATATCAAGAGTCATTCTTTTAAATATGAGCCAGATTGTGCTTGGTGGTAATGATGATCCACTCGGTTTTAATCTCAGTTACACTCTAGTCTGAGGCAGCAGCCGGATTCCCTGAGCCCAGAAATTGAGGACCAGCTTGTGTAATAGAGTGAGGCTGTATTAGGAACAATAGCAACAATCAATTCTGCGTTAGCTACAATTTCATTTTGAATGAAATTCAGAGTCCTTACAGTTGCCCATAATTGTGAACAACCATCAATTTATATTTTTATAAGTTGCTACTCTTAACTGACACAGGTTTCTTTTAAACAAAATACTAGGCAGGAATTAGTGAAGCAATGAAGCGCCAGCAGCAAGGGTCCCTTTCCCTTTGAGCCCAAGGCACTTTTTAGGCCACACAGCACTTAGGCCATACCATGGATGTTGCTGGCCACATTTATCAAGATGTACAGAGGAAGTCCAGCACAAAAGGCAGAGTGGAACGACTGGGAAATCTTACACGTTTTTTTTTTTTTCTTCTGTATTTAGGACAGTGTCTACAGGATCTCACCATGTACAGCAGACTCTTGGTGATTCTCCTGTTTTCAGCCTCCCAAAGTGCTGGTGTTACAGGTGCACACCATGATGCCCAATCTCAATCACAGTCTCAGTGTACCCCAGGGGATTCCTGGCAGATTTTCTCTGCCTAAACAATAACTTTAGTCAACGGAGGTATCAAGCCAGCCTGGAAAAACTTACTATTTTATCATAGAGGGAGCACGTTTCAAGTTTTAGACAGATAGATTGCAATTTCTAAAGGTACCAGTGCTTTTAAAAGATGAACTGAGCCAAGTACTTTGGTCCAGGCCATTAGACAATTCTGTTTGAAGGTACCTTGGGTGAGACCCAGCAAGGCTCTATCCAGAGCAGGATCAAAGTTTTATATTTGCAGGGCCCAGGGGAATGGCTCAGCGGTCTAAAGCGCCTGCTTGGGAAAGCTTGGGTGGCTTCAGGGACCGCGGTTCGATCCCCAGCACCACATGCTGCGCCAGCCCTGCCGTCAGGGCTCGGGCTGAGCCAGCCATAAAAATGAGTGAATAAGCAAATAAAGGTTATGAAACAAGAAAAACATAAAAAAAAAAAAAAAAAATTCTTTAGCCGGGCGTGGTGGCTCACGCCTGTAATCCCAGCACTCGGGAGGCTGAGGCAGGAGGATCAGTGCGAGTTCGAGACCAGCCTGGGCTACAAAAGTGAGCTCAAGGCTAGCCTGAACTGCATAGCGAGACCCTGTCTCAAAAAGACAAAAAAAAAAAAAAAAAGTTTTATATTTGCAGAGAGCCCTGAGGCAACTTGTGTATAATGGACCATCTAGGGAGCTGTCTATCTGGTAACCTTCCCCGTGTTGAACTGTCAAGACACTTAAAAGCTGCTACAAAGGCAGTTTTGGTGCACTCCAATGGTTCAGGCCACCGTGACAGCGGACTATGGAACCATCCATATGATGCTGGTTTCCCAAACAGACAGACTAGAAGAGTTGTGGTAGCATGGAGGCTTCATAGGAAAGTTTGGGAGGCTAGGCAATGTGTGGCATAATTGATATCTCTGGGTAGGTAATGCATAAAGCTTTGATAATGAAGCTGAAACTGAATGTGTAAGACTCTAAAGGTGCCAAGATTGTGGGACAACTTGCAGCCAGCTAGGCTACAGGGTGGACATTTAGCAAGCCCTTTGGAACTCATATCTCCTTGTGACCTGGAATCAAGACTGAGTTCTTACGTTTTTTAGTCTTGTTTTGGTTCAATTCCTCATTATTTTCCTATTCCTCACTGTTGGGATGGGAATGTTTATATTGGTTCATTGTACCAGGAAAGTGGGTAGATCCTACAGGCCCTTTCAGCTAGAAGTAGGCACATGAAGACGGAGACCTCCAAAGCCTCAGCCACCCACAAAGAATTATGCAGGTTTATGACTCTCAGAAGAACATTAGGTTGGAGATTAGGGTATGGTAGAGCAGAGGGGAAAGTAAATGGGACCTGTCAGTCGTGGAGACCCAAGACACATGAACAGAACAACTTCCAAAATTAGCCCCTGAGACAAGCAGAGAATGATATCTTCACTTCTTGTGACACAAGATCAAGCAGGTCTTTGATAGGACAGCCTAACTCTGACATCAGGATGAGTGATATAAAAGATGAATTCAATTAAACTTATGGCTGCTATAAGATATTTTACCTGTCTGTTCTATGCTATACAGAATGCCTCCTTTTTCCTCCACTTAATTGACTCACATTCACCATGCAGAGAACACATCTTTTTCAAGTTTTTCTTCCCTTCATTGACTAATAAATATGAAACCTCCCTACACTGTTTCTTGTACAATTCTTTGCTTAGGACAGTAAGAACTTATATAGTGGCCATGAAAAGAAAAAAGCACCTCATAACTCAGCTCACAAAGCCTCTGAAAACATGATCCAAAAGAAATCTTCCCTCTTCTTCAGTTTTTCTTTCAGATATTTTGTCAATGTTACAGAAATCTGACTAACATACTTTAAAATTAAGCAACTTAGGGGCTGGGGAGATAGCTCCGAGGCACAAGTGCCTGCTGGGCAAGTGCAAGGTTGTGAGTTCGAACCCTGGTCCCACAGAAAAAAATAAAATAAAATAAAATTAAGCAACTTATGAAAATGAATGTTCATTATCTGGTATGTTTCTATGGGTCAGGGATCTAAAAGCAGGTTAAACTTTATGGTGGCCAAAAAGTGGAGCACAGGAAAAGAACATCCATGAAACATACAGCTGCCAAAATCAAGTCTTCAATGACCTACTTCTTCCCAGTGGGCCCCACAGCACTGTGAGCATCACTGGATTAGTCCATTGAAAAACTGAGCAGCAGCATGGCGCAGGTGTCTCTCTAGGATTCACTTACAATGACAGTTAAGATGGACTGGCACATACCTTAAGAATGAATTCCTAATTATATAGAAGCTATGCACTAATGAAGGAAAACCTGGTTTCGCTTTCCCCTGCGTGAGGATACAGTAACAGTGCAGCCACGTGCAAACCAGGAAAAAAAGTGCTCTTTGCATGGAATCCTAGGTGTTCTTAGAGCTTTCACTTCTGGTCTCCAGAACTGTTAGAAATAAATTTGTATTGTTTAAGCCACACAGGTTGTGGAATTTTGTTATGTCAGCTTTCTTAGGGTAATTACCTAACTAACCAAGGAAAAAGAGATCACAGAATCCAAATAAAAGAAAACTAAAAAAAAGGAAAACCAATAATGTCAACTGGGTATTGTGCAGCATCATTTTTGTAATTTTTTTTATTTTTCCTTGCCTCATATTCTCTTTTATTAGCCTTGTTTTCATGGAGGACTTGATGTACTCTGCTCCATCTCTTCTTGACTTCATGGTTTGTAAAAAGAAATCTGCCATTATTCTTATTAATTTTCCTTTAAATGTAATATGTTTCTTTTCTCTAATTGCTTTAATATATTATTCTACTGTATTTCTGGGTTTCTTACTATTATACATCTGGGTGTGTTTTTAGTTGGGCTGATGTTATTTAGAGTTGTGTGTGCTGCCGTTACCTGAATGCCAGATTGTTTCATCATATTTGGGAAGCTTTCTGCTACTACTTCTGCCCAGGATGAACTCCTTTCTTGTTTATGCCTATCATTCTCACATTGTTCATCTTTTCATCATCTTCTAATTGTTGAATTATTTTTGTGCTGTCTTTAAGAGATCCTCTCTTGTCACTGCTATAGTGTCTTCAAGATCTGAAACTTTATTTTCACTTTTGTTCATATAATGTTGACAGTTTTTGATTGAGATTTTATGTTCCTGTTTATCTCTTTGAAACTACTTCATGCAATCTATTCCTTTCCTATACTCCTCAAGAATTCCATCATTTTTCTGTTCTCCTCTAATTTTTTATCAATGTCTTTAGAAGCATTAATTAATTGTTTCATTATAGTTATCCTTTCTTTTTCTACTTCAGAAATTATCTCTGATCTGATTTCCTCTCTACTTTTCTGAAATTGTTCCTTTACATCACACACTATTAATTCAGAGACGTCTTTTTCTTTTTTTCTTCAAGGTTATTTCCTATATACTTTTCTGCAGTTTTTTTTTTTTTTCATCAGACACTATTAATTCAGAAATTTTCTTTTTTACTTCAGAGGTTATTTCTGATTTGAGTCCCTCTATACATTTCTCCATTTGTTTCTTTATTTCAGATGCTATTAATTCAGAGATTTTGGCTGTGTAATTCCTATTTTCTTCTATGCTAATGTCTCCTGCATTTGTTCTGTGTGAGCTCGGGGCCTCGGATTTCATCTTTCTCCTTCTCTTTGTCATTTTGTACAGCAGTGTCCTCTAGCCTTTGGTGTATAACTTTGGTGAGGTTATGCTGTTAACACTTACTGAAATTTGGGCCCCGGGCTACCAAGTTTGATCTTGTTCATATGTGCTTGGCTCGATCTGTCTGCTGTGCTCAGCTTCTTCCTGCTGAAGATCATGGTAGTGAGCCCTCTGTGCTCCTCTGGCAAGTTGTTCAACTCCTGGATTAGCTGGGAGGGCCTGCCTCCCAGCCTTTCTGCAGGGAATTTTGCTGCAATGTTCCTGAGTAGATGCTGGGGCCGGGTTCTGGGCGGGAAGGAAGTTCTAGTGGTAGGGAACGAGGGTGTGTGTGTGTGTGTGTGGGTGTGTGGGTGCCTTCCATTCCAGGGTCTGGCCATGGAAGGTGTGTAACATCATTTTGAAATATACGGAGCCATTAAATGCCCTACTTGCTCTGTAGAAAATGAAGATTTTAGATCATAGTTACAGCATCTGCATATCTAAAGGTGTACATTTTGGGACATTCTGGACACAATTGATTACTTAACAAGAGGTAGATTATTTTAATAGTGTCTCCAGACTGGCCAGATAGCTCAGCTGATTACAGTACCTGTTTAGACATGCACAGGGATGGGGTTCAGTCCCCAACATGCCATGCCAGCTCTTCCCCCAGAAGGCACGGAGATGGCAGCTAAGACTGGGTGCGGTAATGCACCCATGTAATCCCAGTGCTTGAGAGGTTGAAAACAAGACGATCATGTAGTGAGACCTACCATCGTGTAGTGAGACCCTGTAGACCCAATAGACCCTGTACTAAACATAAAAAGTGACAAAAAATAAATTTGTCTTCTTAAGCATTTGGACTGTATAAAAAATAGGCCATTTTCTAAATTTGTACAGCCTTTGTATGTATTTTTTATTTTTTTCCCTTTACACTCTGTAGTGCTAATAAATTTTACAAATTCTTAACTTACTTGTTTTGGGAAAAAAAAGATCTAAATCATATATCAATTTAATGAAACAGTTTCTTCAGATATTAAATTCAATGAATATATTAGTTATTTTAATTATAAGCAACAGGATACTTCTTAAAAATGAGATATTGTTAAGCCTACATAGCTTTCCAACACTTGATTATATCTTTACTTAATTAAAACAACAACCATGTTTAGAGATTATAAATTCTTTGAGAAGCCCAGTTGACTATTTGAAATGATTTGATTTTAATTAGATATTGGTCTTTTTCAGTTTACTGAAAGGTAAAAAGCTTTAAACCATGATATTCTACTAAACAGCAGGTGCTGGCTTTAACTGCTTTGAAATACTTAATGTATTCAGTTAATCAAATTCCTTAAAGATTGTTATAATCCTGCCCATTTGTCTTGAGCAGTTTTTGCAATAGATTTCCTTATGTACTATATTATTTCTTTTATTAAATGGTAAGATCGTGCCTAAGACTTTCTAGTTTTTCCAGCAAACTCGAATTATGCTTCTTCACAACCACATTGGTCAATATAGCACCAGCTCCACTTACTGACTTCTAGAATCACCAGTTTCTCATTTTAAGTATCCTGGACCTACTGTGACTATTATGGAACTTTGATTTATCTTAAATTAGCATAGATATGTCAAATACAATCCCATGACATTCCGTGCCTGGGGTAAGTTTAAGAAATTTCTAAGGACTGACAGGAGAGCTCAGTGAACTAAACACCTGCTTTGGCGAGCACAGGGACCAGGGTTTGATCCCTGGTCCCACATGTCATGCTGGCCCCACTCCCAGGGCACAATGAGCCAGCAAGAGAGGCTGGGTGTGGCAGCACATGCCTGTAACCCCAGCACTGGGAGGCTGAAAACAGGAGAATCACCATGAGACTGAGCTGCATGCACCAAATACACAAATGAAAAAAAAAGAGGAAGAAATTTCTATTAGTAGATGACCCTATCATGAGCTGAACATCAGAGTGTATTTGCACAACTTAGATGGTACAGATGAGTATCTTAATGTGGCCGCTTCATGTACTCAAGAAATCTGGTAAGCACCTGATACATGAGGCCATTTCCAGCATAAGATGTGTATTTTTACTTAACTCTTGTCTTGGCTTCTATCTAGATGACTTGCCACAGTCTCTAGTGCCTAAGTGAATAATAAATTGCATAGGGATGCTTTGAAGGCATGAGACCACTGGGTAACAGGAATTTTCCAACTCCATTATAATGAGAAGGGCTCACTTTGATGTGTGTGCTCCGCTGTTAACAACAATAGCATTATCTGGTAAAGCTCTATAGGTGGGAGTATGTCAAAAGACAAACATGACTTTTTCATGAGTTTATATGGTTTAAATCAAACAGAAGAAAGTGTTACAAACTAGAACTTGGTCTGTGCTGTGATACAGCTGCAATACATATTAGTTATTTGTACTTCAAGGAAGTCTCTATTAATTCAGTTGCTCATTTATTAATGGTTCTTTCATTTGTGAGGGAGCTAATATTTTATATATTTATACATCGTATTTTCTGTTCTACTCCTCTGTCTAACGAGTAGCTGACAACATGTTTTCCTATTTTACAGTTGTCTATTCATTGTATTGCTTTTTTTTCTTTATGTGCAGAAGCTTTGTAATTAGATATGAGTGCTTTTGTTGATTCTCAAAACCATTTCTTATACAATAGGTATTCTGTTCAGAATGTCCTTGCCTAGGGAGCTCTTAGTGCTTACTGTTTCCTCGTCCTCTTTTTTTATCTTTTGACCAATTTTGCATGTTTACATTTTGCAATCTGAACAACTAATTTGAGGTCAACAGTATATAATACAGCATCCATTGATGAACTGCTATCATTTTGTTTAGTGAAATTTCATAATATTTTAATTTCTTTACTATCATTTATTTCTTTAAAAATTTTTAATATAATCCACCTTCCAAAACATTAAGTGTTTGTTTTCATATTTAAGTCATAAATCTATCTTGATTTTCATTTACTGAAGTCTGAGAGATATGTTTTAGACTCAATTTTCCCTGTATATGTAGCCAGACCTCCCAGCACCATTTGTTAAAGTTATTATCTTACTCTAAAATGTTTTTAATTCCTTTATCAATGATCACATAGCTGGACATGTCTAGGATTGAATCTTCATTCTTTAGTCTGTTCTATTGATGTCAATGCCTGATCTGTTCTTGTGCTAGTCTGTGCTGCTTTTATCACTATTGTTTTGTAACATTGCTTGAAATGCAGAACTGTGGTGATTTCTACTTTTATGTTATTGCCAGAATTAGTTTTGTAGTTCTAGGTCTCTTCTGTTCCCCTATTCTTGTTGGAATTATTTTGTCTAGTTTTATGAGGGCCATTCTTGTTATTTTCATTAAGATTGCATTAAGTCTGCATAAAAGATTTTAAAGACCATTTTAACAATATTGGTTCTGCATATCCAGAAATAAGGGATATCTTTCCTTTTTTTAGTGTCCTCTTTTAGTTCTCTCTCTCTCTCTCTTTTTCCAGAGTACTGTGTTTTTCATTGTCTTTTACTTCTTGATTAGGGTAGCATTTTTTTTGTCTTTTTGAGACAGGGTCTTGCTATGCAGTTCAAGCTGGTCTTGAGCTCACTTTTGTATCCTAGGCTGGTCTCAAACTCACACCAATTCTCCTGCCTCAGCCTCCCAAGTGCTGGCATTACAGTCATGTACTACCACACCTGGCTGGTTAAGATAGCTTTTAAGTATTTAGTATTTTTATGCTGTTGTTGATGGTATTGTTTTCCTAATTTCTTTCCTGATGACTTGTTTAATGGCATGGAGAAATGCTAGTGATTTCTATGTCTTGATTTTGTATCTTATACTACAATATTAAATTTGTTTTAAATTTTAGGGAGTCTTTTGATGAAGTACTTGAATCTTCTTTATAGAGGATCATAAAATCTAATAATGATTTGATTTTTTTCTTCTCCTATTATGCCTTATTACTTCTTTCTTTTATTTGATTGCTATTGCTAATACTTTCACTTCATTTTTAAAAAAATATTTTATCTATTTCTTTATTTATTTGATACAGGGTCTGATACACAGCTGAGACTTATAGTGATCATCCTGTCTCAGACTCCCCAGTGCTGACATTATAGGCATGTGCCACCATGCCCGGGTTCAGTGGGCAGATTGACACACCAGAGTTCCAGGGCTGGCATAGCATGTGGTGCCAGGGATTTAACACATAACAATTTGTTTTGTTTTTCTTTACTTTGTTTTTAATCTGTTAAGTACAGGGTCACACTATGGAGCTTGAATTTATAGTGATCCTCCTGTTTTCAGCCTCCTGAGTGCTGGGATTACAGGAGTGAGTCAACATAATGCCTCAGCATGCCTCGTGGCTGGGCCAGTGAGGCACGTGGTGCAAGAAATTGAACCCTGGTCCAGAGGAGGCACATTATCTGCTGACTCATCTCAATGGCCCAACCATATCAATTTGAATAAATCATTTGTGACCTTTTACTTATCCCAAAGATAATTTTAATATGTGCTTCCCCACTAAATTTGATCATCATATTGTTTCAAATGGTAGGACTTTACAAAGCATAGTTCAGTCAATATTCTAATGGGTTTTGGAAGGTATGAACTTAATGTACTCCTGCATATAAATATGTATCTGTGTTGTATTAGAAATAATGGTTGGATGCTACAGTTTAGACGTGAAGCCAAATGGAAAGCACAAATTAAATTTGAGTGGTACAGTAGATACTGTAAAAGGGAAAGAAATTGTTCAAAGGGAAGGAATTTCTGGGATGAAGAAAAGGAGAAAAGAAAGAAAGAAGATAGAGGAAAATATAGATGTAAGCACACAGGATGTTTTATTTAATTGTGCTGCTAATTTGTACAGCTTTATTGAAAGTAACAGCTAATGCTTAACTTCTTTTACTCTTTATATCATATATATTTTTTGAATAATTTTTGAATAATTTTGCCTGCTTATATCTGGTAATATAAACAACTAATTTGTAGATGAAAAGATGAAATATAGCCATTATTGAATTCCTACCATTTTGTTTAGAGAAATTATGTATTGTTTCTAATAATTTTTATTATTGTTTGCAAAATAAAAATAAGAAATATTACATGTTCAATGTATTCTTTTATTTCTAGAGGCTTACAAGTTTTTCACCTATTTTTAAATCGGCAAAAACATTGAACGCTGTTATTACTAAAATTTTTGAAGTTCTGTCCAAATTTTTTTGATATTTCTACTGTATTTTTACTTTGACATAGCATTTTACATTTTTCTGTGGACAATTTAGTTATGAATGCAGTGAACGATGATCACCACATAAACAAACAGCTAAACATATGGAGAAGTTAGAATATTTTCCTATACATATATTTTTCTCTGTACCTGCATCTATTTTAAGTCACTAAATCACCATTTATTCAGGCAACATTTTAAGGACTAATTACTCTCATTTTTTGTCAGCTTCTGAATTTTGCTTCATAGTTTTTGTGTGCTTCTAAAGAATCTTCATTGTTTGACAAGAATTTGCAGAGTAAAAGACATGCTGTTTCACCTCCCAATAAATTTTACAAAAGTTTAAAACAATTCTCATATAAGTTAAATTACTGCAGCTTTTACATCTTTGTTTCAGTGTGTATGGTCCTGTTTTTTGTGTCTCTGTATTTTTGCTATATAGAAGTTTTTGCATTTTTCAACACTATATATTTTGATGATTCCAAAAATATACAATTTATTCTTTTTTTCTTTAGTTAAATTCAACTCATCTGTTTTCTTAGTTAAAATGACTCCTACAAGTAAGTCACTGCATCAACTATGTGCAGAATGTTGGAGCCTTATATCTCAGCAATTTACCACAGTTGAGATTTACCTGCCCTTCATGTAAATTTCAGTGAGTCACAGAACTCAGGCTGGTTCCTTTGGTAGCTATGCAACTGAGGGAAGTTAAAGACTTCTAAAAAATCAAAAGAGAATGACGAAAGAGGCCTGGTGACACTAGAGTGACATTTTCTTAAATAGGCGCATTTCACCTCTGGTGTGGTACCATGCATGGTTCCCAGCTAAATGAGGAGTCTGGGAAAAGTAGCACAACACATGGCTCTGGAAACACAAAGACTCAACTCTGCTCCACAGATATAACTAACTTTTCCAGTAGGAGACTGATCTACCTCTTTAACTGAAAGAACTGCTCTTCTCTTCTGAAATTTGTTATTTCTTACAAATTGCCTTGCTTGATGGTATTGAGTACCTCCCTCTAGCATCTATTCCATCACCTTTCTTTCTTTTATTGTCTATATTTTTCCAAAATTTATTTTCTCTCCTGAATTAAATTGTAAGCTCATTGAAGATGGGTTATAGACCTAGAGTAATTATGCAGTTGTAGCATTGTAACCATACACTAGTTAGATAACATATGGTAGTTAGCACTGCCATTTGCTATCTGGCTAGTTGCCATATATTGTCACAGAAGCTCAGTTAATAGTTGTTGCTTAATTCCACATTTCCTACAGTATCAGGTGATGGCAACATATTTATATTTACAAAAGCTCAGGTTTCAGAGGCACTACACATGTTTCATGCATAACACAACTTATTAAAACTATTTATTGCTTTCCTCACAATATTTCTTATAAAATTTGACCTAAGGAACAATTCTACAGAATATCATTTTTGAAAGAAAGGGGTCCTGAATCAACCCAGGACTACTCTGCTGAACAGTCTCTATTCTCCATGTAGCCTTAATGTTTCTAAGCTTATTAGTGCCAGCTGTGGCTCACGGGGATAACAATGTGCAATGATAATTTATGGCTTTCAGAATAATCTATTGAGGAATTTAAGTATAGTTACCTTTAGAACAATTTTTGAAAAGCTTGCATTGTCAAGCATAAATAAGGAAACACGTTTCTAATTAATTATGAAACTTATGAAGGTTTAATATTGACCAAGCTCTTAAGGATGTTCTAAATCAAAAGGTTCATTTAAGGTTGAGAAAATAGTGGATCAAATAGGTTAAGGGACTTGTGCAAGGTCCCATAGAGAATGAGTGCACATAGCAGAATTAACTCAAGTCCAATGATATTCAGACTGTACTATTTTATCCTTTAATGAAGTGAAACACAATATAGACATTGGTTGAAAATCTATTTAAACAACATCTACCTGAAATGGAGCAAATGTCAAAAACACTATGATCCATGGATATTTTGACAGCCTTTACTTCGCATTGAAAGGGAGAAATCTTTTTGGGACAAGAGGGGAAATCTTTCTTAGGTAAGAAGGATCACACCAAAATTTCAACTGTAATTAATTTTGATTTATAGTTAAGGGCAAAGCAAATATACCAAGTTTCTTGTAGTTTCCAATTTTACAGAACGTATTGACAAAAATAAATGTAGCTGAGAGACAGAGAAACAAGACAGACAGAGAGTAATGCTGTGAACCTTTCTTAATATAGAATCCATGACACCACATTAAGTTTCCAAAATATTTGGTTCATTTAAAGTAGCAGTTTTAATTAGACCATGAATTATTTTCATCATTATTTAAAAACTGGAATATGTTGATAGTATTTAATTTTAATGCTCTGTATGTCCTAGATTCTGCATGAAACAAATAAAATGTGCAGTTTGTTTTCAGGACAGTTTCATTTGCATTTCATTACACTTTTAACCTTCAGTTTTTATTCTTTTAGAGGCTATTATGGGGCCTGGTAATCATGCTTTATATATTAGAAACAACACTTAGGTCATCAAAAAAATCATCTTACCCATTTCTCTGAATCTAAACATGACAACCTATGATTATTCAAACTACACTTACCTCGGTAATTTTTCAAGGCAACAGGTATGAAAATCAAATAAATCAAAAAAAAATTTAAAGTATATCACTTTGGAGACTGTCATGTAGAAAAATGTGTTCTATCTTGTGAAGAATATAATTAGTGTCTTAATGCAAGTTCACAAAAGAAAAGCTAAAAATAATGCAAAATGTACAAAAACATTTTAATAAAACAAGAGAGAAGTGGTAAAATGAAAACTATTTTATTATAAAATGATTGATTCAGGCAATATGTGCTATTGCAGTTCGAAGTAAACAGAAATATAACGTGACATTCAATAGAAATTCTCTCTTGAAAATAAAGGCATTTCTGTCTGGGTTAGCCTTTTCAGATCATTAACATTAGCAAATTGCTGATGTCTTATTTTTTTCCTAGATTCTTTCTGTGTTAGATATTATGTTAAAACTCCTTTTTCTTTAGGTTGCAGTTGAGTATTTGTTAAATCATCTGCATTTCTTAATGATTATACCTTAAGTAAATTTTTGCAATATATCAAAACTAATGGAAAGATTTTTTTTTCCATATTTAAACAGCATAGTTAAATCCATGGGGTCACTTTCTCTATGATTTCTAAATCAGTTTTAGCCTTATTTGAATCTAGATAGGCCTTTCTCATCTCAAATATATGCAATACTTTCTTGATATAATGTGATTTGACCTCATAACGATATCTTTTTTTGAAAGCAACTTGATTCAATTCTGCTCAAATACATTAATAATGCCATTGCAAATTACTCACTTGGCAGGGACAAAAAAGTTCACATGTCAATGTGATTGGAAAAGAGGGTGAGGCACTGGAATAAGTGAAAGAAGCATTTTTGAATTAATCAAGATAAAAGTAATGGCATGTTATATTTTATCCAAACAAAAGCCAGTGCATATGCATTGTGTACTTTCTCCTGGCCTTATTATGGTTTCCGCTCTACTCTATAATTGATAGATCATCCATTTAATTCGACCATTCTCATTTACACTACAAAGATGTTAAGTAGACGATTGCTTTTGATTCATTTTCCTTTGTATTTTAAATCCTGAATATACACATTGGTAAATTAGAAAGAGAAATATGCATATTGGAAGAAACCAGTATTAAAGATTACAATGTTAAACAAAAGACTTTTTTCCGATACTCTTTTTAACATAAGACACAAAGGAATAATGTTAATTTGAGGAGATTTTTTTGTTCTAGTGATGAAATGCCTACAGACTCATGCCTGTAGATGAGATGTCTTTGACTGGTAGATTGAGGTATCTATTCTTTTTCTACTCTTCCAAGTTGCAGTTATAAGATGCAATTATCACTATTGGTGTTTTTTTCTGTCAGGACATGAGAACATGAGGGAAAAGGTGAGAAATGCTTTTGTCTAGACAAAATTTCCTTCATTTCCTTTATTTTCCCTCTCAAAGGGAAAGAAGAGCGGGTATTTAGAGAATGGGTGGGATTGTGCTATTTAGAGGCAAGAGTCATATGTGCTTTGTGCTTTCAGGTATTTTACAAAGAAAGCCGTTCCTCTTCTGTGGGTGCTGTGAAGGATAGAAATCAATCATTTGTATATGGGATAACAAAAGTAAGCAAATACAGTGGTG
>PVJA010041930.1:0-17607 GCA_004027025.1 Myocastor coypus | reverse complement strand
TTCCTTCCTTCCTTCCTTCCTTCCTTCCTTCCTTATTTTCTGCCTGCCTGCCTGCCTGCCTGCCTGCCTTTTTATCTTCCAGTCTTTCTGTCTTTCTTTCTGTGAGCAGCAATCAAATGCAAGCCCTTGCCCTTGCCAGGCAGGCTTATGCTGTTGAGCTGTATTTCCAGCCCTACTGTGATGTTCTTATTCTTCCTATCCTAAAGATGTTTTCCTCTGCCCGGACTCCATGCTTTTTGAAGAGGAAGCATGGTGCTACAGGCAAGACCCGGAACTTTGGTTCCAGACAAACTGGGTTAGAATCTCCACTCTGTTACAGGGTCATTTTAATTGTGGTGAACCACAGATTTCTCTTTAAAACCAGGAGGACAACACCTCCATGAAAGACTGTCAAAAGGTTCCAAAAGACCATATATGTTGCTCCCATGGAAGAGTGAGAGTGACTTTAAGAAGTGGGCAAAATAATAAAAGGAAGGAACAAACTTTGAAAGTTTTAATATTTAAAAAGACCCTTTAAAATGTCAATGTATTCATTGTGTTCACAGAGCTCCTCTGGTTACGATGGGGTTGTGTCCTAATAAACCCATGGGAGACTGAAAATTTTAGAGATAACAATGCATGCAGTAGGGCCGGCCAGACAGCTCAGTGGATTAAAGCGCCGGCGTGGCAGACAAGAATGGGGATTCAAGCCCAAGGGTGCAGTGCAAGTCCCGCCCCCGGGTCGCTCTCAGACAGCAACTGAGACTGGGTGTGGTGGCACATGCCTGTAATCCCAGCACTCCAAAGGCTAAAAACAGAATCACTAGGAATCCAATCTGTGTAGTAAGACCCTGTAAACCCTGTCCTAAATACACTAAAATAAATAATAAATAAGCAAGCATGCAGTGCAGCCCAGGAGCGAGTGCACCAGTCCGGCAACCCCATGCACAGTGCAGCATCTGGGTCCTGCCCTCGTTCGCTGATTGCCACCAAATCACAGGTCAGCAGCCTAGGAAAAGATCGGAATTCAAAGGTAGAAGTACAGCTCAGTGCTTATGGCTTTCATGCCACCATGGAGTCAAAAAGATCAGTAGTCCACAGACCGTCTGTACCATTCCTCTTGTGGGTTAGACCGGAAGGTGAAGACTCAGAGGAATACAGTTAGGGTCCCTCCAGCTGAGGCTTTGAAGTGTAGTTTAAGAGACAGACATTATTGCCTAGGTGGATTGTAAGTGCAGGTGTGGTCATTTTTAAATATTACATAGCAAAACAATTCGGTGAGAACAATAATTCTATATGGAAAGAAAGAAAGAAAGAAAGAAAAAAGGAAGAACCAGGTTTACTCAAGATCAGACAGCACAGGCAGCCTTACAGGAGAACTCCCACCTTGTCCAGGCTAGATTTGCCACTTGTGCTTGGAGTCACAACATGGGCTGCCCTGTCTGGTCATAGCATCAGTAGCTGTGGATAATAAACAGCAACACAGAGCAACCGTTTTTGAGCACTTGCCGTGTGTGCAGGCGCTCTCTGCGGAAGCTCCGCGCCTGTCGTACTGAATTCTCACTTCCGAAGTGGGACCACTATTTCCCACTGCACAAATGAAGACGCAGAATGCAAAGGCCTGGAGGATTCCCCTAAACCCGGGAGTTCCTGAGCCCTAAGGTGCGGATTTGGTTCCTGAAGTCGGGCTCCGGGCTCTGGGCTCTGGGCTCTGGGCTCCGGCCACACGACGGGATGGCGGTGTGATTGCACTGGTGCTCTCTCTGGCCTCCACAGTCACTGTCTCGCTCCTTACCTCCACTCGCAGTTGCACCGTCTCTTCTTTGCGCCTGGCTGATTTCCGGGTTCACTGCGGCCCACATGCTGTCACTTTTACCTTGGTTTTACTTTCACGACCCACATTTCCTGCCTCAGGGTGGGTGGCATGGTCCCTGGAGGCCACATCCTTACTCTGCAGCTAAGAAAAGCAGCTTTCACTGTCCAACCACCCCTGCACCTTTTGCTCCAAGCACTGGCGATGGAAGTGGAAACATCATTGTAAAGGTTTTCTAGAAAAAAATGCCGAAACGTGCTGTACACTCGTCATTGCTCTCTGTTCTCCTGACTTCTTGAATTTCAGGAGAACAGAATACTTTACTAAAAAGAGCCTATTATTTTCTATTTTACTCCTTTGGATTATCATATGACATCTTTTTCTTTCAGCCTTTGATTACAATTCTGATATTTCAGTTTGGGCTTTGCGGCCCTTACCATTAAGCAGAACACTTCCAAACAACTTTATGTCATGAAAATGTTTTGAGAGGCTAGCGGTGGAAAGCTAGCCAACCAGAATTCATCTAGGACTTGAGCCAAAACCAACAGAAAACTCTTTACCACAGTACATCTGTTTCCTTTCTCTTTAACTTTTTTTTTCACAGAGTTGTTCATTTTTTTTTTTCTCATCAGTACTTTTTGTTGAGTATATTTGAACAGATAGCTGCCTTTCCTTTTCTGTTCTTTTTAAAGATCATCTAGTCCTCTTTCACCAGAAAACTGGGATGGAGGGAGATTGGAGCTACAAGCCAAGACATTTGCGGTACTGCACATTGCCTGCGACAGCTGTTAGAGACAAACATTTTCGTGTTCTGCTTTGTCAGAGCTACCAGGGGAGAGAAGCCAGACCCTCTTCCTGCCTTTCTATTTGCTGTTCAGAAGGCTGGTTTTATACATTATTTCCATTTTGCAATGAAGCCCATTCCCATAATGATGCAGAGGAATGATACTCCCAACCTGAGAGATATCTAGCACAAGTTCATGTTCTCTAAAACCACAAAATGAATTTTAGGAACAACAGAGGTTAAGAGCAGAAGATGTCTACTGGGGGAAAGAAAGCTCCTGTCAGAAAGAGGGGCAGAAGAGGACCCGAGCAGGCTGCCTGGGAATCTGCCTTTTCTAGGGATTTTTATAGAGCAAAATCATGAGCTGAAATGGTCTAAGGTGGGAAAACTGGCAACTTGCTAGGGTAAGCACGAGGTGGGACGAAACTATGGTCCACCAATAAGCTCACAAACACAACTGCTCAGATGAATTGATTAAATCCAGGACCAAATGGGGAGCTGAGTCACACAGCAAGCAGGTATGAATATAGAACAGGGGCTTATCCTGTAGAGGTTGGGTTTGTAACTCTATCCTGACTTCCTCAGGGTGATTATCAATCCTAGATGCTTATCTTTAGGGAGGTATGTGTTTGATTTTTGTCTTGATATCTGGCCCACAGTGGGTGTATCTGTCTCTGTAGCCGCAGGGCCCTGCCTTCCCTGTTCTCCTTTGAGGGCCTACCTGTGCCTGACTGCTTACAATATCTCTATCTAATTCAACTGCCTACAACACCTGGGCTGCTAACCAGAAGTGGACCACAATGGAGGGAGCAGGCGGGAGGCCTGTGAAGTGCAGGTGTCGGGCTTGCTCGCACTCTGTGCCTAGCTTGCTACTTGCTGTACTCTAACAATGAGACAACAGAGGCAGATGCCCAAAAAGAAAAAGAGCGCTTTATTTTAACTGGTACCCAGCAGCAGTCTCAATGCAAGGGCATAGAGAGGCGCGCCAAGGGGGTGGTGAGTAGGGATTATGCAGAAGCCAATTGCAGTCATTAATAGGGTAAAAAGTCTTTTTGATTGGTGGGCTTACAGAACAAGGGGCATGAGGATCTATAATCTGATTGGAGGATACATATTATACTGAAGCAAACGGTACCACAGAAGCCAACAGCAACCGTTATAGAGTTCCCCTTTTCCTCGATTAGTGGAATTAACAAGGGGTATGATAACTTGTAACCTGATTGGATGACACAAACTGTTGGGCTGTACTAAACGCAAGGGGATCGACGTGTGATTGGCATCACAATGGGGAGACAGAAACTTATGGACACAGTGACCAGCAAACTGAAACTT
This sequence comes from Myocastor coypus, assembly GCA_004027025.1. Classification (NCBI taxonomy): domain Eukaryota; kingdom Metazoa; phylum Chordata; class Mammalia; order Rodentia; family Myocastoridae; genus Myocastor; species Myocastor coypus. The sequence goes on along the minus strand of PVJA010041930.1, from coordinate 13,699 downwards.
ATGCTCGTATGATTGACATCACAATGGAGAACCAGAACCTCACGGAAACAGTGACTGTGGCAACTGAAACTTAACATAGTTTTGGTGCATACAGAACAGTAACATGGCGGAGGTGACCTAAAATGGAGTTAGCTTTGTCAGGTTATAACATTCCCCACTGATTTTTGGTAGTTGAGTCAAATCATTGACTCAATTGACTGGTCCAACATGGGGAGCTATTTCCATCCGTGGGTTCTAAGTACCATGAGCTTAACGGACTGGATGCAGGTGCTGACATATAGCATTTCTGACAACAAGCCCAGATAATGAAATGCCTATATATCTAGGAACCCCAATACCCAGAAATGCTGGGACCAGGACCGGGTTGGCTCTTATGAACCTAAGAAGTGAGTTTGGGGAAGCTAGCTCTATTTGTCTAAGTCCCTCAGTGCCTGAATACCAATAGACTTGGGGTAGTACATGGACCAGAATGCAGAGCTCTGGATGCATGGTACAAGGCAAAACCTGTTGAATGGAAACAGGTTCCCAGGATAGGGAGAGGACATTTTTTCATAGAAAGGCGGGTGGGGGGATAAGTAGAGCCAGCAATCCTCAGCAGTCCCTAACAGGGAGAGAAACAAGATTAGGGGGAGCATTTTGTCAGTTTAAGTCTCAGAGGATTATCTGAGTCTTGGGGTGACTCCTCAGGGAGCGGCAGGGCCTTCCAGTCCGCCTCGGTGGAAACTTTTGAGGAGCACTTGACTTCCGGGTTCCACTGTTGGTGGACATCCTTCGGCTGGAGGATCTGGCGGTGGATGGTTTTGCGGAAAGATGTGATGAAAAGAGGCAAGTGCCAGTTGTAGGGCCTGGAGGGACTTAAGGAGATCCTGGTTAGCAAGCTCAGCGATCTTCTGCCAACCAAGGCAGGAGTGGAGGGGGTCAGCCAAACATGGCCTCAAAGGGTGAAATGCCTGACACATAGGGAGTGCATGGAGCCCAAAGAAGGGCAAAGGGGAGGAGGCTTACCCAGTTCTCTCCAGTTTCTAAACACAATTTAATCAAAGTAGACTTTACTGTCTGATTTTTTTTTTTTTTAACCTGTCTTGAACTCTGGGGTCTATAATCTGGGCTATGAAAACCGGGCCACTGTCAGACCCCAAAGATAAGGGCAAGCCAATTCAAGGAATCATTTCATATAGTTAACAGCTTGTGCTTGCCCTGTGGCGCCTTTTACTTTGAAAGTCTTTCCTGTCCGGGTTTCAACAGGCCTTGTTAAGACTGAGTGCATGGCTCCTGAGTCCACAGGAAGTCAACAGGTTGGACCGCTACCAAAACCCTCAAATTTTTGTAATTTCTGTTTTATGTCTGGAGCCGACTGAGTCACAAACACAATATTTATGGCTTGTGTGTTTTCAGGTGCCTCCGGATCTATAGGGATAGATATGGTAAGCTTTAGGTAGTCCCCCTAAAAGGACGGAGGGGATTTAATAACCAATTGTCTTACCTCAGAAACTTTGGACAGGTTGGTGGGCTATCGGGTGGTAGCCTTAAGGGCTCCCAGAAACAAGTAGCAGTGTCTGTCAAGAGCCTCCTTACCTTTGTCAGTGTTGGGATCCCAACTTGGGTGTGAGAGGGGAAAGATGAGGTAGATGAGGTTCTGACGTTTGGGGTGGTCAGTAGGTATTTCATCTGGCCCGAGGACGGCGGACAGCAGACCGAATGCAGTCTCGCTCTTCAGCTGTGAGGAGAGTCTGAAGCAACTGTTTGACAGTCATCCCAAGTGGGCCAATGAACAATGCCTTCAATGAGGCTGGTTAGCCCCTAACAGTCCTTAGAAAATCGGGAGTTTTGATATTTCCAATTGTAAAGGTCTGAGGTAGTGAAGGAGATTGGCTGGAGGATTTGGCCCTGTGCACTGAACCAAGTCTCTACACACTTGTGTTTTTTACCTAATCACTTAAATAAACATTTTTTAACAACTGGACAAGATTTAAACTTGAAGCTCACAGGTGAAACATATTATTGTCTAGTAATCACATTTCATATGTTGGTAAACACTTTAAAGAGGACAAAAATCTCTTAGTTAACATATAAGGTATAGATATAAACCATTTTTCTTTAACAGCCACTGTAGAATGTGAACAATTGCAAGCTGACCATCCTAATTTCTGAAGGAGTGACTCATTCAACTGTCTTACTAGAAAACCCTAGATTACTAGCAGAGAGAAAAAGTCGAATAGGCAAAGGGAGCTCTAATGGTAAAGAGCCAGTTTCCACCAAGAAACCTTTGGGTCTGGCCACTACCCTTCAGGTGTTCTTAGTTTCTTTTGATTCACACAACCAGAGTTTAATCTCCACAAAGGAATCTAGCTGTATCTCTGGTCAACATTCCTTCAGCCATAGACTTTGATGGGGATTTACAAAAGAACAGCCAGGGAAACCTGTCCTCTGCTTTAAAGAGTGGCAGCTGCTCTAGGAGCATTTACTAGCTGGCAGAGTAACCACTATTCATCCACATTTTATAAGGGACAGTAAAAAGCCTGAACAAGGTTACCTAGCACTTCACAGTAAAGACTTTAAAGTCTAAAAGTTAGTTATTATACACCCAAACAATTAGGCCTAGGAGAAAAGGTTATGATCCTCCCTTGCACTAATGTGTTTTGGGCCCATACAGGTGCTGCTTTTGGAGATAGCTTCTTGTGGTGTCACCCAGAAGCCGGTTCTCTTCACCGTCTCTCAGGTTTAGCCTCCTGAAGGAGACCTGCCCAGATCACTAAGCCGGGACATGGCTTTTTTATGTGTCCTCCTGGACAGGAACAGTCCTCTTTGTCTCATCTGACCCAGAGATGGGGTATGTGTCCTTTTTTTTTTTTTTTTTTAAATGACTTCCCTGTCTTTGGCATTAACAAACACTCATTTTCTAAGGGCTTTACTTAGTTGTAAGTCTATATCATTTTTTTAATTGTACATGCCTCTAAAGGGAAAGTATAAAGAGGTGGGAAAATCAGGAGTAAAGTCAAAGCAAGGAAACTGAAACAGAGCAGGCCCGACATTTCCTCTATGATGTAGAGGGGGATCAGAATCAGTCTATTCCTGTGAAACCTGTCCTCCAAGTCTTTAAGAAAGGTTGCCGACCTAATGTCATTTAGTTGGAAAAAGGAGTCCCGTGTTTTATAGACAGGCATGTATATGTTTTTAAGTCCAAGCTAGATTTAAAAATCCACTTACAGAAGTTTATATAAAGTTCACTAGGAAGCTTAATGTTACTCGCTGTAGCACTGTTGTCTAAAGTCAAGCAAGGAATACCAGTACATTTAGCAACCAGTTTAAATACAACATATACAAGTATAAAATAGCCACAAAATGTCCCTTTAGAGAAATATCATCACCTTTTAATATTTTTATGCTTTAACATAGATTTATCGATAACATTTTGGCCAACATTTTAACTATTGCATAGACGGGGAAAAGATGACGGCGCGGCGGTGGCTCAAGAGTCTGCAGATCTGTTAAACCAAAAGGTCGCATTAAAATCCACACTTAAAGACACACAAGAGATCATGGAAACCTCAACAAATGACTGTAGTCCAACATCTCTAAAAGCGACAAAATTCTGTCTTGGAGGGCGTCCCACTCCAAGGACACGGAGACCGTGGCCTCCGCCTCTAAGCCCACAGTCTACAATTTAGCAATTCAATTTAGTTTCAGTTTAGTTTTTGATACTCACTGCTTGCGATGAAAAGAAAAGATGAGGCCTTTAGGGATCCTGGAAGAGCCCCCAGATGTTGTACTCTAAGATTGAGACAACAGAGGCAGATGCCCAAAAAGAAAAAAAGCACTTTATTTTAGCTGGTACCCAGCGGCGGTCTCAGTGCAAGTGCACAGAGAGGCGCATCAAGAGGGAGGTGTGTAGGCATTATATAGAAGCAAGCGGTGATACAGAAGCCAACTGAAGTCATTAATAGGGTAAAAAATCTTTTTGATTGGTGGGTTTACAGAACAAGGGGCATGAGGATCTCTAATCTGATTGGAGGAAACACATTATACTGAAGCAAGTGGTACTAAGGAAGCCAACAGCAGTCATTATAGAATTGACCTTTTCCTCGATTAGTGGAATTAACAAGGGGGTGTGATAACTTGTAACTTGATTGGGCGACACAGGCTGTTGGGCTGTACTAAACGCAAGGGAGTCGACATGTGATTGGCATCACAATGGGGAGACAGAAACTTAAGGACGCAGTGACCAGGAAACTGAAACTCACGCTCCTATGATTGACATCACAATGGAGAACCAGAACCTCATGGAAACAATGACCGTGGCACCCGAAACTTAACTTAGTTTTGGTGCATACAGAACAATAACATGGCGGAGGTGGCCTGAAATGGAATTAGCTTTGTCAGGTTATAACAGTACTCAGGCCAGAACCTATCAGTCTTTTTTTAATTTTTTTAAATTTTGAAACAAGGTCTCCCTAAGTTGCCCAGTCTGGGCTAGGACTTTCAACCCTCTGGCTTCAGCCTCCCAGAGTGCTGGTGTTGTAGACAGCTGAGTTATACAGAAATCTTACAGGCAGTCAGACAAGGCTAGACCCTCAAGGAGACAATGTGGGAGACCTTGCAACTGTGGGAGAGACAGAAATTCCAGCCAGAACTCCAGACAAAGGATGGAAGAAATTGCATTCAAATACCTCCCTAGGGATGGGCCTCTGGGATTGATGTTCTAAATAGATCTCACCCAACCCCCTACAGGAGAGGCCCCTTTGCTATATTTATGTCCTCTTGCTATGTGACTCAATTTCCCATTTGATTCCAATTTGAATCAATTTTATCTAAGCAATTGTACTTAATAATCTTATTGGTTGACCTTAGTTTATCTCACCTCATGTGCAAGTTCCCTTGTTTTCCACCTTAGACCTACTTCATTTCTTTGTTTTGCTACACAGAATCTACAAGGGGGCCACCCTGATAGCTCAGTGGACTAAAGCACCCGCAGCCCACTCTACCCCTGGGGTGTGCTGAGTCAGATTGAGACTAGGTGTGGTGGTGCCTGCCTGTAATTCCAGTGCATGGGAAGCTGAAAATAGAATCACCACAGGTCTGAGCTACATAGTGAGACCCTGTAGGCCCTGAACTAAATATACAAGAAAAAAAAAATCCCAAGGGTCCTGGCAACTCATTCCAGCCCCCTTATGTCCTTCGCTCTGACAGAAGTTTTCTTTCCTCCAACAAATATATTTTGTTCTTCAACTCTGTTGTTCTTAAAACTCATCCTTTGTGTTTAGAGAACACAAACTCATCCCAGGGATATTTCAGGAGTTTCATTTTCCTGTGTCACTGGCACTAAAGGTGTGTGCCAAATGAGATTAGGTAGTTTATAAGGTCGGTTATGTAGATCATAATTCTTGAAGCTCCCAAGTCTAAGTGAGCAATGCCAGCATCTGTCCTGCATCTGGCAAGGTCGTCTTATCCCCTTCTAATGTCGCACAGGGGTTGGCACGAGGAGAAAGAGCAAGATGCTAGCTTGCCTCTCCCTTCTTTTAAAGGTGCTAATATCATTGTGGGTGGTCCCAGCCTTGTGACTTCATATAATTCTGATGCAGGGGACAATGATCCCCAACCTGAAGAGTTCGTGTTCTCTAAAACGGACGAATGAATTTTAGGAACAAACAGAGGTTATGAGAATAGATTTATTAAGAGAAAGAAAGCTCCCGTCCGAGAGAGGGACAGGAGGGGGGGGGGTCCCGAGTGGGTGTCCCCCCTGAAAATGTCTCTTCCAGGGACTTTTATAGAGAAGACATGGGAACTCACTTAGGTGGGTATGAGGAGGGACAAAGACTATGGCCAACCAATGAGATTACGGGCACCACTGCTCAGGTAAAATTGATTAACATCGGGATCCAATGGGAAGGCAGGTCACATAGCAAGTGGGCAAGAACACCACCTATTGAGCTTGGGCTCCTGACTCTTTCTAGGGTCTTTTAAGGTGATCGATACTTATTTAGCATATCATTCCCTGATGCCCAGCCTTAAGGAAGTATGTAGTTGCTTCTGTTTACTCTTGTCTTGAGATCTGGCCCATGGGTGGATGAGTGTCTGTCTCTAGTTGGAAAGTCACCTTGTCTTCCATGTTGTCCTTGAGGGCCTGGCCCTGTGTGACTGCCTATAATATTTCTATCTAATTTGGTTGCCTACAACATTTCTGATTACCTCAGGAAAGCCCCACCTCCACACAACATCAACATATGAATTTGGGGATTAAATGTCCTTCACATGAACTTTGGCATACCATATCAGGGCAGAGGCCTGAATATAGTAGGATAGAAACAAAGGACAACTAAGGGCTGGCGAGATAGCCCCGCAGAGTAAGTGCCTGCTTTGGTAAGCACAGTGACCACGGTTCTATCTCTGGTCCCTCATGCCACACTGGCCCTGCCCCTGGGGACATGCTGAGCCGGAACTTGGTGTGGTGGCACATGCCTGTAATCTCAGTGCTGTGGAGGTTGAAAACATGAGGATCAGTACAAGTCTGAGCTCCATAGTGAGACCCTGTACCAAATATGTAAAATGAAAAAAGAAAAGAAAAAGAATGAAAGAAAAAGAAAAAACAAAGGACAACTACATCTCTATTTTTGAAAAAACAATTGCTATAATAATAGAAAATGTAATGGTAGCTACAGAACGTTGGACTTAAAGAGGCCAGGGAAATCCGCAAAATGAACATTTCCAATTTATAGGGAGAAACCAGGCCTAAAGTGGTCTGATCTGAACTTTCACATTAGTTATCTGTAGCACTGAGACAAGAATTCATTCTAGATCATTCTATAAAAACTAGCAAAGAGCCTGGCTTATGAGAAATCATAAGTGTCATTCACCAGCCTCTGTTCCTTTAAGGTAAAAGGCGCCACAGAGCAAGCACAAGCTGTTAAGGAATATAGAGCAGCCTTGTCTCGCCCAGGACAGCCCAGCGTCCAGCACTGGGTGCCTGATTGCCCAGACCCACTGCTGGGGAGAGACCTTCTCCACCAAATTAAAGGGCCAATTGAGCTTCGTCACAAAAGAAGTAAAGGTAAAAGATGCCTTCTTCACCCTGCTAGTCGCTCCGGTAAGTCAACCCCTCTTTGCCTTCGAATGGACTGATCCTCTCATGGGGGTTACCGAAGAATTGACTTGGACTAGGTTACCACAGGGGTTTAAAAGTGCATCCACCTTGTTTGACGAAGCCCTATCTAGAGACTTCTTATCCTTCTGGGAGGAACATCCTCATCTGACCCTGTTACAAAATGTTGATGATTTATTCCTAGCTTCTGAAACTTATGAACTCTGCCTCTCTGATACTAAGGCTGGGCGAAAGATCTACAGCCACTACGCTTTTTCCGCTATATCAAAAAAGGGGGACTTTTGACATCGGAAGGACAAAAGATCAAAAATGCTCCCAAATCCTGGATCTCCTATGGCTAACTGCCAGATCAGCCCTAAAATCAGTGGGGCCACCAGAGGTCCCCACCTTGCTGCTTATGTCCCCAACCATCTCTGACCCAGTATACTCCACAGGTGATTTACATCTAGTGACTCCATTAAATGCCAAGCCCAGGAATTCAAACGAATGGTCCCAGCTCCCTGATAAGAGATTTTTGCTGTCAAAAGCCCTCAGAACAGGCCCACAGGGCCACCCATTTAGGGGGCTCAAAACTGGCCAATTTGTTCAGGGACAGATTCTTTATTCCGAAGCTGACCAAATTAACTCATTCTTCAAGCATTTTCTGTGAACAATTCACTGGATGAGTAGAAGCCTGCCCCACTTGGTTAGAAACAGCACTAATGGTTGTCAAAAAGTTACTACATGAGATAATTCCTCAATTTGGCTTACCCTTATCCCTTGGGTCCGACAATGGCCTGGCTTTCATAGCCCAGATTACCCAAAGGTTAACCCAGGCATTTCAGATTGATTAAAAACTTTATTGTGCCTATAGGCCTCAGAGTTCAGGACACATAAAAAGAATAAATCAGACCCTAAAGTCTACTTTGATTAAATTGTCTTTAGAAACTGGTGAGAGCTGGCTGAGCCTCCTCCCCTTTGCCCTCCTCCAGGCTCCATGTACCCCCTATGTGTCGGGCATTTCACCCTTTGAGGCCATGTTTGGCTGACCCCCTCCACTCCTGCCTCGGTTGGCAGAAGATCGCTGAGCTTGCTAACCAGGGTCTCCTTAAGTCCCTCCAGGCCTTACAACTGGCGCTTGCCTCTTTTCATCGCATCTTTCAGCAAAAACATCCACCGCCAGATCCTCCAGCCAAAGGATGTCCACCAACAGTGGAACCCGGAAGTCAAGTGCTCCTCAAAAGATTCCACTGAGGCGGGCTGGAAGGCCCTGCCACTCCCTGAGGAGCCACCCCAGGACTCAGATAAGTAGATCATTACTGAGAGGGACAATAACCCTCTGAGACTTAAACTGACAAAATGCTCCCTCCTGCCACCCTAATTATACTTATGTAATAGGCAACTACTCTTATCCTAGCCACCAACATAGCCTTAGGAAAAAAACTGTTGCTTTTACACAAAACAAAAGTGGTTCCAACTTTGGTTTAATTTCTCCCCTTGGCTTACAACCCTACTCTCTGCCCTAGCAGGCCCTCTCCTACTCCTGCATGGATACATAACCATAGGCCCCTGCATAATTAACAAGCTAGTCAGATATGTCAGTACTCACATCCAGTCTATTAAGCTCATGGTACTTAGAACCCAAGGATGGGGACAGCTCACCATGTCGGACTAGTCAATTGAGTCAGTGATTTGACTCAACTACCAAAAATCAGTGGGGAATGTTATAGCCTGACATAACTAACTCCATTTTAGGTCCCCTCTGCCATGTAATTTGTTCTGTATGCGCCAAACTAAGTTAAGGTTTGGGTGGCACGGTCATTGTTTCCATGAGGTTCTGGTTCTCCATTGTGATGTCAATCATTGGAGCATGAGTTTCAGTTTCCTGGTCACTGTGTCCTTAAGTTTCTGTCTCCCCATTGTGATGCCAATCACATGTCGACTCCCTTGCGTTTAGTACAGCCCAACAGCCTGTGTCATCCAATCAAGTTACAAGTTTTCACACCCCTTGTTAATTCCACTAATCGAGGAAAAGGTCAATTCTATAATGACTGCTGTTGGTTTCTGTAGTACCGCTTGCTTCAGTATAACGTGTATCCTCCAATCAGATTAGAGATCCTCATGCCCCTTGTTCTGTAAACCCACCAATCAAAAAGATTTTTTTTACCCTATTAATGACTGTAATTGGCTTCTGTATCACCACTTGCTTCTATATAATGCCTACACACCTCCCTCTTGATGCGCCTCTCTGTACACTGGGCCCTCAGACTGCCGCTGGGTACCAGCTAAAATAAAGCGCTCTTTTTCTTTTTGGGCGTCTGCCTCTGTTGTCACACTCTTAAAGTACAACAAGTACAAACTGCTAAATTATCATGGCCCTGATCTGATATGGCTGAATCCCCAAAACAGCTTATCTTCCCAATGACCACTTCTCCTTACTTACTCCAGCCCTGGATACAACTTCCTTTTACCTTTCCTCGCACACCACGGAGCTTCCAATCAGCTCCTCATGTGTCACTGAACCTGCCCCTTAATCTCTACCCGTAGTGAAAGTCCATAAAGTCTCAGTCCGCAGTCTCTGCCCTTGATCCCTGTCTTCAGCCTTAACAAAGGCTCCTCCCCTTTTCCCTTCTGCTTCTCAGCTGCACGGTTGCTGATAAAACCTGACAAAGATCTGAGGATGTAGCTCCGCATGAGGGCCTTGGATGCAATCTGCAATGATGAAAGAACTAAAAGTAAGAAACTGCCTCACCTTGAGTATTTTGCTGATGCCCAAACTGAGACTCCCTGCAACTTTCCTGGCAGCGAGTGAACACGTCTTTGTCACACCCAGTGGAAGCATTCCTTTCCTCACCTTATTTACCACTCAGCCTCCCCTGTAGCTCAGCCATGGCTTTCTGCTTCAATACTCATGTCTCTTGATTTATTTAGTGCTATTGTTTCTCTGCTCAGTCTAACATGCAAGTGTTGGAGGTCTTCAGGGCTCTGTCCCGAAGTTGATGCTATCTCTTCTTTCTTTTGTCATTGATTTTGTTGATTTACTCCAATTTTAGGTATTTCCTCTTTAAATTCTTGAATCTGTTTTCTCTCAACCTGAGGCTCACTCTGCTAGTTGCCTACTTAGTATATTTACACGGATGATTGATGAAGATCACAAAGCTAATCTTGCATGCTGACCTCTCTCCAGGTGGCCGACTTCATCATCCTGTTAATGGCACTAGTGTTTTCAAACTATAAGTCCTGGATTTCTCTACTTCCCACACCAGTCCGTGCACTATCTCGAAGCATCTAATCCTACAACCAGTTCTATTAGTTTAGCCTTCGTGGTAAGTCTCAGATTAATTCTCCTCTCCATTCTGTTTGACCTCTTTGGTGCCCACACAGTCCAGTCAAGAAGCATACAGTATCTTCTAACTGGACTGTGGGTTTTCCTATCTTGAGGGATACATGCACAGCAATTAAAGTGGACTTCAAATGTAAATCCCAGCTTCATTAAATAAATCAGTGTAAAGCCTCAATTTTCTGGTGCCTAAGGCCACTAGAGCTCTGAACAGCCTTACTGAACACTGACTAGCTAATCAGGGCACTTAGGTCTCAAGGTCTGAGCTTAAGGTCAAGATTGAGGTAGAGCACCGATCAATTAGCACATTGACTTCACATGTGTGCTGTTCCTATTTCCAGAAACATAATTAGTATAGAGGTACAAATGTAACATAATAGCCCAATGAAAAGTTGGAAGGAAAATGAAATTGATGAATAGTAAAATGCGACTAGGTGCAAAAGTGTGCTAATTATTGTTGAGTGCTGAATTGGATCAGAATTTCCAGTGTTGAATACAATGAAACAGTTTAAGGTGGGTTTTTGTTTGCTCGTTTTATAAAATAACAGATTATTTGCTCTTAGAGCTATATGTTTTTCCCTATAGATGATGACAATATACTTATTCTCATTGTGGTTAATGTCCTTGTATAGTAAGTGCCTTTTATTTTAACTAAAAGCACAGTCATGTTCATATAGGCATTTTATATTGACCTCTTATAAAATTCAAAGAAGGCGATTAATAGTAAAACAACCACTGCATTTCTGTGGAGCATCAAAATAGAGATAAAAATGCTTATAAAGCAGGCTAAAAATCACTGATGTACAATGTATAACTGGGAACTCATAGCAAGAGCTCAGTAAATACCAGCAGTTAGTGCTATGCTTCTACTACCTCTACTTCTCAGACATTAAATAAAGACCTTAAATGTATAATGATCTATGCTGGGAACCTTATTCCTGTGCTGTTTAAAGCAAATAAGGATCTACTACTTTGTATTATGGGTGGATATGTGCTTAATTCATTAGAAACAGGGTTGGTCCTTATCTTCGTTCCTTGCTGTCATTGCTAAGAGAAAATACTGGACACCTAAAATTAAGGAAGGGAAGTTTATTTAGCTCAGGGTTAGAGATATTTCAGTCCATAATTGGCTGGCTCTAGGGCATGACAGCTACGGCACAGGGGCAACAGTTCAAGGTTGTAGAATTAGCAAAAGCAACAAGAGAACAGTGGTGTGTGTGTGGGGGGGTGCGTAGCAAGCTTCACTTCCTCCCTTACATTGTATGCAGCCTACTCTCACTCAGTATAGGACGCTGGCTTCACCAGGCCCTCCTCTGGCACAAGCTCAGGATGTTCACAAAGTGAGGACCCTGGGCCCTTGCTGAGTCACTGAGACCTCTGAACTTCTCCAGTCGACATAATGAACAACTAGAATTGTAAAGGCAGACCCTCTACATCCTAGGAAGTAGAACTGCTTCCTTAGTTAAGCTTCTAGGCTTCTCAGGTTGACACCCTGCATCACCTCTGCAGCCCTGCTTGGTAAGCTATTCTTACATTTGCAGTTGATTGTGACTCAAATAATAGAGGCTCTGAGTCTGTTTTCCTCAGGAGGAAAGATGTCAGCAGGAGAAACGTTTCTATATGAGAACTTTCTTCCACATTTTTTATTCCATTCCCCCCAAATAATTACATTCACTTAATTTTAGAATAATTGTCTATATCATGCAAGGAATATAAATTGTGTTGAGACAATAGGGTCAGCATATGGGTAAGGTTGTTTAACATGAATAGACTTAAAGCATAAGGTGGGCTATCTTCTAGTTTAAGAAGTTGGGCTGCTCCCGGAAGTAGTTAGAAACAATATATGACAGTTTTCATGCTTACTAGTAATACGACTCACAGAAAATCTTTTTAAGGGTATAAACAGGGAAATAAAGGGCTGGAAAGGTAACTCAGCTGCATAGGTGCCTGCCTGGCGAGTGCAAGGTCATGAGTTCAAAGAAAGAGGGAAATATAATCAGCATTTGTGATAAGATGAAGTTATATTCTGCTTTCATACAAAATTACATTGATCATTAGGAAAATTTGGGGGCGCTGTTATGGTTTGCATCTAGTTGTTCCCTCAAAGCCTCATACAGTCATAGGGTAGCTTCTAGAGGTTATGATTATTTCTTGGTCCATTGCTGGGATTATGGGTGTGAGTGCTACAGTCACCCTGGGGCAGATAACCTGCATACAAATGTAAGGAGAGAAAGAGGATTACTAGCTGCCTCAGCTGCTGCTCCACCCTTGGCTCTTTGCTGTTTTCCACCACCATGAACTGCTGCTCTCTGCCATGTGCTTCTCTGCCTTGAAGCCAGCTGAGTATGGACTGAAACTTCCACTAACTGTGAGCTAAATAAACCTTTCTTTTCTTAATTTTGAGTGTCAGGCATTTTGTTCCAGCAATGAGTGAAAAGGAACTGGGACAGGCACTCTTGGCCTTGAAGGTGTGTGGTCTTTCTAACTTTTATCTGGCAGGTCCTGCCTCCTACCCAACACAGCTCTGTTTTCTATACCACGAGAACTGTATAGTCAGCTGAAGGTTATGGAAATCAGTAAATGTTACTCTCTTTGTATTCCCAATATCAGAGAAAATTGAGAGATAGGCAGTGTTTGGACAAAGGTAAGCTGATAAAAATTCTTTGGAGAGTGTGACTACATCTGAGGTAAGTGCTACTTCTTCGTCAGCAAGCACACTTGACAATCTCAGTCTCAACCAAAGTGTACTTCTTGTTCTTGTGGTTTCCGCAGACGTCTGTGCTTGGTAGGTTGCTCTCGATGTGGCCTTGCACTGGACCTCTTGTGGTGGCTCCACTGTCCTTCGGGCTCCACAATCCTCAGATGAAGTCTCTGCATGTGGCTTGTAGCCTAGGAAAGAGAGAATGTGAAAGGTTTTTTTTATTATGGCTAGGGTCTTTTGGAAGAAACGAATTGATAGAATATGTGTAATCCTACAAGGAGATTTATTAAACAGGCTTACAGGATCCACGGCAAGAGAGTTCACTGCAGCCGGCTAACCATGAAAAGCCAAAGGACCCAGGAACTGCTCGGGCCAGGAGGCTGGAACCTGTGGAAGAAGAGGGATCTGGGACATACTGCTTATCAGAGTCTGCAGGCTGCAAGCTCCCTGGAGGGCTGCTGGGGGTGCGTTTGAGTTGAAAAGCTGAAGAAACTGGAGTCTGATGTACACAGCAATGATGATAAACACCTAGTGAAGCAGAATGGAGTGTGTGTGTGTGTGTGTGTGTGTGTGTGTGTGTGTG
>PVJA010041929.1:0-17611 GCA_004027025.1 Myocastor coypus | reverse complement strand
TTTTTTTTTTTTTTTTTTTTTTTTTTTTTTTTTTTTTTTTTTTTTTTTTTTTTTTTTTTTTTTTTTTTTTTTTTTTTTTTTTTTTTTTTTTTTTTTTTTTTTTTTTTTTTTTTTTTTTTTTTTTTTAAAAAAAAACATTTATTTGAGAGAGTGTATAGCAATAATTGAAATAAAGGGGAAATTTTAAAGACAAAAATTGTGTACTTTTTCTTTTACTGCAGCTAGAATAGAAAAATGTAATACAGCATCATTATTTCCAAATTAAAATGGAAGTTAAAATCAAGTAATATTAGGTTATACTGCATTATGCCTGTATTAGGTTTATTGAAAAGTTTATATGATTTGAATTTAGCAATGCTTTTGCTTTTTGCAATTCATTTTTTATCCTAGGATTACAGTAAAGTATAATGGTTTAATTTCTCTAGACAAGAGAGAGATTTTATGGGCATAAAGAGGTACCTCTTTTATAGACAATTCACTTAGGTATGAGACAGATTCAATAATCTAGTAGAATTCTCTTTAAGAAAATAGATTTGAAAGTGAATTGCAAACTTTGCCCTCTATTTGCTTAGCAAAATTTTCAAAATTCATCTATTAAGAAAATCTTATAATAAAAAGGAATGGGAAATATTATAATCAATGCATCACCATAATTATTATGAACCTTTAAAAAGCTTATGTAACCAATTATTTAATTTAGAGAATATTTGAGACATATGATAGTACAGAATATATCCATTTATCACAGAATATAAAAATGATTGTATGCTAAGTAAATTGTGTATTAGTCTAGTATGCGTAAAGTCACCCTAAAATTTTATGTAAAGGATTATTTATATGCTATAGGCATTAGAAATTGAAATCCTTATCTCCTTGAGCATACTGTATTTTATTATAATTGTCCATTATCACATATGAACCAAAATCACTTTAATAATTCCTACTAAATTCTATGACTTGAAATATATTTTAAACTACACTGAAGACTTCCATAACTTGTTTTACTCCTTCATGTTCTTTTGTTCTCTCTGCATATAATCTTAGCAAACAGTATTCACAGATACTAAGGAATACATTTGCAATATTAAATACTTGAAAGAGTTTTAGAAAAAATGAAATTTTAAAAGGATTCTTAATTTTTTTTCATATAGATAATATAATGGCATACAGTTGGAAACTATAGGAGTAAGATGAAAGTGGTCATTTAAAAGTCAGAAGATTGGTGTTTGGATTCACAAGACGGTGACTCAAAGCTTGACCTTATTTTAACTTTCACACTCCACGCTGGATAGAGTAGCAGAGCAAAGCTTTCTGTGAGTTTTCAGTCTGTGTCCAGATGCTATCTCTCTTGGTCAGAAGTGTCATCATCCTTGGCAATTGGGCCTTGCATCCTGTTGTTGACAGCTCGACGTGAGTTTTCATCTAGTTTTATTGGATCTTGAATGTAGCTTGATTCCTCTAAACTTCATTTACAATACTCTTGATGCTTTCTACAGCTGAGCACTGAATCATCCAGCGTTTGGCATAGTGCAATCATTTGAGTCTTTCTGAAACTTTACTTCAGTCTAGCATGTTATTGCCTTCTGCACCTCGGTGGCTACGCATTGTTACCACTGTGCATTGTGTTTTCTTCCACTTGGCCTGTGGGACTTCTCATATGTAGCTCTCCCTATGCTCTATAAAAAGGCAAAATCTCCTTCATCTCCCAATATCATTGTTTAATTATAAATCAATTTCAGTGTGTCCTTGGAATAACTGCAACCCATAAATGCTTAGTTCCACTTTATATTCATGGGAAACTGTTTCATTTTTCTTACATCCTTAAGAAGATTAAACAAAATATAACTAATGATGCAAGGTACTGTGTGTGCTTCACAAGACTACATCTATTGTTTTCTATTGTTTTCTAATGAGGATTATTTAATTTTATTTGCCTTATCATTTCTGCATAACTGAGTTCAATCCGCAACTGCAAGAAACACAGATTTGCTATATTCTTGTCATTACAACTAAAATTACTGATGAGAACTATATTTTTATAAAAAAAAAACCTTTTCAAAATTCTGACTCACTATATCTATAATAGTATTTTTCTTGGGAATATGGAATAATTATTTCTTGCCTCTCAAATAATTCACACATAATACGGTGGCCTATATTTTATCTATATTTTGAGACACATATTTGACATGTTTCCTTGTCCTGTCTTTTGTTTACTATAACACTGTTGCTGTACTTGACAATCCATGGCTTCTTATAATCTTGTATTCTGTTTCTCCTTCCTCTCCATATGGTCATTGTTACTGATTCTAGTGAAAGTTGATTATTATATAGATTATTAAACTCGTTACTGGATATAGTGATCAGACAAATTGAATTTAAGGTCAGACTCTACTACACAAATTCTGTGAAAACTGACATAAACAGAATGATTGTTTTGTACTTCAGTTAGCTTATGCTTACTAAAGGGGCTAAAATATCTATCTCAGCCACACAGATAGCTGAATGGCACAGCGCGTGTCTGGCAAGGTCCTGAGTTGATTTCCTGGCACAAAAATGGCTTACTTCCAGAGCTTTGTGTGTGAAAGAAAGACATTAATTTTAAAGTTATATGTAACACAATTTAATTTACAAATGCATAATAATATGATGTATTACAAGAAAAATATTCAAGAACTATTATTACTGTATGCATGTTTTCCTCTAACTTCTGTAACTTCTATTTTGTCTGGGCAGCAGTTACCACAAAAAGGAAATTTCATTCCTTAGGGGAATATGCTAAATTTTACAGACATTTTTGGTTGGCACAAGTTAGGAGAGACCTGGTATTTCCATTTATTATGTGGAAGTTTACCTCTTTAATGTATTACTGTATACCATGTGTACACACGTCCCATAAAACTGAATTATCCAGCCTGAAATTATAACAGTGCCAAAAAGTAGAAACCCTGTTTAGTGCTATATGATCAGCAGAACTTCACGTAAAAAGTCTCTACAAGTGTATATTTTCCTTACATGGGATACAGATAAACAAGATGATATAAGGGAATGATGTCTTTTGAAGGAAAATGGCCAACAGAGTAATGTAATTTATGTAGTTTTTCATAAAGCATTGGAGCTGAAAAAATTGAAAAGGGTATATCATGGTTGACTAAGTGCTCAAGTAGAGCTTCATTTGAATGTAATGACTGCCTTGTCTCTCACAAAATTTTTCACCGAATTTTTCAAATAAAACACCAAAAAAAAAAGAACACTGGAGTAAGTTAACAAAATATTTTCATGCAAATGAATCATAACTCCTGAGGTATGAATGTACTTTGCTGAAAGTTATTCTCTAATTTAAAGTAAGTGTCAACTGAAAATATTATTTACTTGGGAGCATAGATTTATGAACAAGTGATAACTTCTTTTTCATTTGTTTGTTTGTTTATGTTTTTATTTTTTTTTTTATTTTTTTTATTTTTTTTTTTTTTTTTTTTTTTTGGCGGGACTGGGGTTCAAACTCACGACTTTGCACTTGCCAGGCAGGCACTTGTGCCATGGAGCTATCTCCCTGGCCCCAACAAGTGATAATTTCTTAAAACACTTTTAACTATAATGGGAGGAAACTTGATTATCAGCGTATACTGAAGGAAAACCCTCATTTGCTTCACACATTTGAGATGTATGATTTGAGGTGCTATAGTTTACACCTGTGATGTTTCTCAAAAGTCTTATATGCAGAAGGTGGGGCCCAAATCAATGGGAAGGTTACCAGTGAAGTTTAGTGGGAGAAATTAAGTCAGTTAGAGTGAAGCTTGAAAATTATATATATATATATATATATATATATATATATATATATATTCCAATTTATTTTATTTGGGAGTTATACAGATTACATACAATTATCTTTTGATAGCTTAATGACTCACTTCTCACATTTGGATAACAAATTTGCAAAAGGATTTCAACCTCATTTAAAGAATTATCTCACTCTTGAATTCTTATTAGATTAATCTGTCTTTCCACATACTTTTTAACAAGCTGAAACGAATAAAATACAAAAAGATAGGAGAAAACCTTAGCACTGGGCACTATTCATCACTATAAACACCATCATCACCATGATCACCATGATTACCATCATTTTTTTTAAAGGGAAGGGAGGTAAGAAAGAAGGAAGGAATGGAGGGAGGGAGGGAGGGAGGGAGGAAGGGTGGGAACGAAGACAAGGACGGAGGGAGGCAGGGAAGGGACGGAAGGAAAGGAAAAAAGAAGCGGGTAGAGGGAAAAAAGGAAGGAAGGAAAACAGAGAAAGCAGGAGAGGGAAGGAAGAAAGGAGGAGAGAGAGAGCAAGAGGGCATGATCACCACCATTGTATTCATAAATTATTTGTTACTGACATTGACAAACAATCTACAAAACACTGTACAGGGTTTCAGGGTAAATCTTGAGGGAATTTGACTAATATTGTCAGATACAGAAGTTACATTTTTAGTTATGTAGGTCTTGCTTTATCTTGGTCTTAATCATCTATCAGAAAAGCCTAACCAAGAGCTATAAAAAGTAAAGCCATATTAATATACTGAGATGTAAAAGGCTCAAGTCAAAAACTTCTGACATTAGCTGGGCATGGTGGCGCACGCCTGTAATCCCAGCACTCGGGAGGCTGAGACAGGAGGATGGAGCGAGTTCAAGACTAGCCTAGGCTACAAAATTGAGCTCAAGGCCAGCCTGAACTGCATAGTGAGACCCTGTCTCAAAAAGACAAAAAAAAAAAAAAAAAAAAAAACTTCTGACATGGCCAGTTCTGCTGACAACTCACTGCTATTAAGGACTATAGGACTATATTGTAAATAATATTAAGGGCTGGCCAAATAGCTCATTGGATTAAAGTGCCTGCAAGCAGGCTCAGGGGCCAGGGTTTTAATCCCCTGGCCTGTTGTGCTGGTCCTGTCACCAGGGCTCACTGAGACAGCAACTGAGACTGGTAAGGTGGTGAATGCCTGTAATTTCAGCTCTTGGGAAACTGTAAACAGGTGGATCACTATGAGTCTGATCTAGTAGTGAGACTCTCAGCATCCTATACACCAGCGGTTCTCAACCTGTGGGTTGCAACTCTGATGGGGGTCGAACGACCAAAACACAGGGGTTGCCTAAAGGCATTGGAAAATACATATTTAAACCCATGCTATGTCATGGTGAAATGTTATTTAGCCACCAAAATTATTTTCTGGTTTGAGGTCACCGCAACATGAGGAACTGTATTGGTTCACGGCATTAGAATGTTTGAGAACCACTGCTATAGATTCTTCCCTTAAAAAAAAAAAAAATAAAAGTAAAGAAAAATTCTATTTTTCTCCCTTTCTCTCTTTATGCTTCCTAAGTCCTAGGAGGTATATAATTCCTCCACTTCATGCTCCTCCTGTGATATATCATTCTGCCACAGGTTCCAGACAGCACATTGAGTAATCACAGCCTAACATTCCTCGAGTCATGAACCAAAATAATCGAAAGCCTTCCTCTTAATAAATAAATAGATGATTGTTTAAGGTATTTTGTAACACTGATACAAAGTTGTTTCACACAGAAAATAGGTATTAACGTGGGAGTTTGCTGATGTCACTATTTTTCATAAGGTTGCGAAACATTGGGAATTGATTTTTGGAAGAAATTTGGACAAGTTTGGAGAAGTAGGATATGAAAGAATGGAATGTTGTCAATAAAACTTGAGAAGAAATTGTAGTAACCAATGTGCTAGAATCCTGGAAGAAATACTGATACTGAAGGATGTACCAATGAGGTTTCAGATAGAAATTTTGTCCTTGTTGTCGCAGATGGCCTAAGACTTTGTACAAGGCCAAATAACAGATTAATTACTCTAGTGCAAGAAAGTCTACAGCATTTCAGCTATTTTGTGTGGTTTGTCACTGTCTGATATCTGTCCAATTTATAGCAAGATTCAGCAGCAAAAACTAGTGTGGCAACATTCTGAATAATTACAGTTCATTCAGAAAGGAAGCAGATAGTTTCATCACAAGGGAATATGGAGATAAGCAACATTAAAAAAGAAGCCACGCAGTAGGCTTAGGAATTTTAAGACAAATATCTCCACAGTGTGTTGAGACTTGGCAAAACCACATAGGATGTTCAAACATGTCAGTTTGCAAGCACATTTCAACATATCTGAGAGAAGTTTCAGAGAACACCATGACTATTTGAAGCCTTTTGAAGAATTGCTTTGCTAGGTTTGCACAACTTTTTTCAGTGTCAGGCATCTGGATGAATCACAATCATTGCTTGACTGATTTGCTCTCCGTGAAAGCCTGAGAGAATGTTTACTCCCTAAGTGACTCTCCTTAGGCTCACTTTTTTTTTCTGTCTTTTTGAGACAGGGTCTCACTACACAGTTCAGGCTGGCTTTGGGCTCACTTTTGTGGTCCAGGCTGGTCTTGAACTCGCATCAATTCTCCTGCCTCAGCCTCGCAAGTGCTGGGATTACAGGTGTGCACCACCATCCCCGACCCAGGCACACTTTACATCATTGATCACTTTCCTCTGTGGTCCCATATTTGCCTTAAACAAGAAATTTTGGACTCCACTGAGTGATAGGATGTGAGTACAGTTGCTTCTATGTCTTTTGTTCTCACTGACCTTGAAGGGCTACAGCCAAAATATTGCTTATTCTCATATCCATTCTTTTTCTCTAATTGTTTGATCTACTAACTTAAGTTGTTAACTCTCCGGAAGAGAAGCTCAAATATATTATTCCATATAACATAGGCACTTGAGCTTCATATGAATATCTTTCTCAATATCAAACACTTCAGACAAACATTTGCTTGAGAGAGAGTACAACAATAATTGATATGACATTAGAAGTAGTGCCTAATTGGAAGACCAAAGTGATAGGAATTCCAAGCATGGTTTAGTATTACACATGGCTATCCTCAGAGTATTTGCTTAATTCGCAGATATAAGTGTATATAGTTAGTTAAGGGGCAAATTCTACCAATTACATGTTAATTTCAAAAACCTATAGGAGATTTTTAGGACCACTGACTTCACCAATTTTTGTATATAAATGCACGCCTTTGCCCCTACCATGTTTCCTAATTTTTTCTTAGCACTCTCCTCATTGTATGATCCTTCAATTCTCACTTTCATTTAACTATGTTATACTTTTCCATTTTTATTTTTTCTTTGCGTTCTTATATTAGGGATACTATATGATATTTATACATGTAGGTCTGGTTTACTTCACTTAGAAGTACTTATTCAAGAGACATCCACCCATATATTGAGGCTTTGAGTTTATCATTCTTCATAGCTGAGTAATGCTCCATTGTATGAAAATGCCACATCTTTTTCATCTATTCTTCTAGGTAACAGCCATTTTGTTTGTTTCCAAGATTTGACCATCACATATTGTGCTGCTATAAACATAGGTGGACAAACATGACTGTGATATGATGTTTTCAGTTCTTCTGGGAAAATTCCAAGTAGGAGGATAGCTGGACTGCATGGGATTTCTAAACCTAGTTGTTTAAGAATTCTCCACACTGATTTCTGTAATGATTGCAACAGTCTACATTCTCACCAACAGTGTAGAAGTGTTCCTTTTTCCCCACAGCCAATCCAACATGTGTTTTTGGTTGATTTCTTTGAGAGCCATTCTTTCTGGGAAGAGATGGTATCTCAGTGTAGTGGTTGATATATTGTGTCAACTTGTGTCAACCCCACCCTGCTGGTGGGGTTAGAGGGCCAGCCCTGGGATGCAATGGGCCCACTCCAGAGTCACTCAGCACAAAGCAACCATACCATGGGGCTGAGGAATGGGTCGAACTTCCACTGCCTCGGAGGAGCTTCAGTCTGCTTTTGGCTCGGACTTCATTGCCTGGCTTGTAACACAGACTCCTCACACTCTGGCCTAGATCCTTCAGTGTCCATCATAGATTTTTCAGGGTCCATTGCAACCTCTTCATTCTTCTACACAGACCCATTGGCTGCTGAATAGAAACTTGCATGCACACTGCAGTAAGCTTGAGACCTTGGGACTGAATTTTTCAGTCTGGGTGTGAAGATGCCCTCTGCATACTTCCTCATCTGACTCTGTGGCTGACTGCTATATGCCAGTCTTGTGATTCCTTATACATTGTATATCTTGTGATAATAGCTGTTCCTCTAAGTAAAATCCTAACACACACACTCACTGTGGTTTTATGTGCATTTCATGAATGGCTAGTGATATGGTGCATTTTTTTCATGTATTTATTAGTTTCTAGTGTTTCTTCCTCTGAGAAGTGTGTGGTCATCCCAGATGCCCATTTCTGGATTGGGTCTTAAAATTTTGGGGCTCAAATGTTTTTCAGTTCTTTATAAATTCTAGATAGAAGACTTTATTCTGGGTACTTGTTAGTTAAGATTTTTTTTTTTCAAAATTTGTGGGTGTTCTTTTCACTTCGTTGGTAATTCCTTTTCACAATCAAAGTTTCTCAGTAAGAAAAGGTCCTCATTGTTAATTGTTTCAAGTATTCTCTGTGCATTTTTATTTTTGTCTGTGAACTATTTGCCTACCCCAGTGTCTTCAAGAAATCTTTCCACTTTCTCTTCCAAAAGATTTCATTGTTTCTGTTTTAATATTTAGATCTTTATTCCATTTTGATTTTAATTTAGATCATGGTGATAAACTTGGGTCAAATTTCAGTGTTTAGCAGTTAGGGTTCCAGATTTTTCCAGTGCCATTTGTTAAAAAGACTATCTTCCAGTGAGGATGTTTGGACCCTTTGTCAAAGATAAGGTTGCAGAATGTGTTTGTAGCTGCTTCTGCATCTTGTAGTCTATTCCATTGATACTCAGGCCTATTTTTTTTTCTTGCCAGTACCATGCTAATTTTATCACAGTAGCTTTGTAGTATAGTTTTAAAACAGGAATTTTTTTTTTTTTTTGTCTTTTTGAGACAGCGTCTCGCTATGCAGTTCAGGCTGGCCTTGAGCACACTTTTGAAGCCGAGGCTGGTCTCGAACTCGCACTGATCCTCCTGCCTCAGCCTCCCGAGTGCTGGGATTACAGGTGTGCACCACCACTCCCGGCTTAAAACAGGAATTTTAATGCCTCATGTCTTGCCTTTTTTGCCCGGGTTTGCTTTGGCTATTCTGAGTCTTTTCTGGTTCCCTATAAATTTTAGGAATAATTTCTCAGGGTCTCTGAGGAATGTCGGTGGTGTTTTAATCAGTATTGTGTTAAATCTGTGTAACAAGTTAGAGTATGGCCATGTGCATAACGTTGGTTCTTTCTATCCAAGCACAGAGAATATCTTTCCATCTTCTGAAATCCTCTATGATCTCTTTTTTCAGAGTACTATAATTTTCATTTAATAGATCTTTTACTTATTTAGTTACATTAATTTTTTCTGCAGTGCTATTGTAAAAGATTATTTTCTTTAATTTCCCTCTTAGTGTGCTTGTTGTCTGTGTAGAGGAATGATATTGACATTGGGGTACTGCCTTTGTTCCCCTGTTATCCTACTGAATTTGCGTATTAATTCAAGGAAGTTATGTGGAGTGTTTTGGGCCTTCATGTCATCTTCAAATAATGATAGTTTAACTTATTTTCCTATTCTTATTCCTTTTATTTCTATCACTTATCTAATATCTCCAATTAATGATTCCAGAACTATATTGAATAGTAGTGGTGACAGAGGACATCCTTGTTTTGTACCAGATCTGAGCGTAAAAGACTTGAGTTTTTCTCCATTTAGAATTATGTTAGCTGTTCAACTGTCACACGTAATTTTAATGAGATTGCGTTAGAGACCATCTATTAGATTTTCTGTAGGACTTTCAACTTACTGAGTGTTGGACTTTGTCAGAATGATTTTCTGCATCAATTGAAATGATTACATGTTTTTTGGATTTGGCTCTATTGATATAGTGTATTACATTTATAGACTTTTCTATGTTAAACCATGCTTACATCCCTGGGATGAATCCTACCTGATCATGGTCATTAATCTTCATCATGATTCCCTATATTCTATTTGTGAGGATTTTATTGAGGACTTTTGCATCTAAGTTTGTGAGACAGATTGGCCTGTAGTTCTCTCTTTTTAGTTGCATCTTTGTCTGACTTTTTGTATCAGCATAATATTTGCCTCCAGATATGATTTTAGGAGGACTAATTCCTTTTCAATTTCATTCTAGAGTTTAAGGACTATTTGGATTTTATCTTCTGTAAATTTCTTATAGAATTCAGCAGTGCTTCCATCGGAACCTGGACTTTTCTTTGTTGGTAGGTATTTTTTTGTTACATTCTGATTTCACTGGCTGTTATTGGGTTAATGAACATTCTTGTATCTTCTTGATTCTGTTTTGGTAATTTGTACCTATTTAGGAATCTGTCAATTCCATCTGTGTCTTCAATTCTGTGAGAGTAAAGATTCTCAAAGTAGCTGTTGATGCTCTGCTGAATCTCTGCTATAGTAATTTCGCCTTTTTCATTCCTTCTTGCTTGAATTTGAGTGTTTTCTTTCCTCTTTTTGATAAGGTTAGTTAGGGGATGATCAATTATAATTAATTTTCTTAAAGAACCAGCTTTTTGGTCCATTAGTTCTTTGTACTTTTTCTTCATCTTGATGTAATTAACTTCTGCTGTAATCATTATAATTTCCTCCAGTTTTGGGTTTTGGTTTTGGTTTGCTTTTCCTTTTCTAGCCATTTGAATTGCAGCATTACAGCATTTTTTTTTTTTTGATCCGAGTCTGTTTTCTTAATGAGTTCGGAACTATAAATTTCCCTCTAAAAACTGCTTTCATTGCATTCTTAAAATTCCAATAAGTTGTGTTTTGAATTTTCATTAAATTGTAGATTTCTTTTATTTTTTTAAATTTAATTTCATCTGCAACCCTTTTGTTGCTGAGGAGGGTGCTGTTTAGTTTCACATGTTTATGGTTCTTTTTTGTTTGTTTGATTTTTGTGAGCAGAACATATTTATTGAGAGAAAGAAAGCTCCTTTCCAAGAGAGGGACAGGAAGGGAGTGCGGAGTGGGTGTCCCCCGGAATCTGTGTCTTCCAAGGACTTTTATAGAGAAAACGTGGGAATGTGCTTAGGTGGGTATGAGTTGGGATAAAACTGTGGCCAACCAATGAGATTACAAGCACCATTGCTCAGGTAAAATTGATTAACATCGGGATCCAATGGGAAGACAAGTCACATAGCAAGCAGGGCAAGAACACCATCAACTGAGCTTGGGCTAGTGACAATTTTTAGGATCTTTCAAGGTGATTGATACTTATTTAGCATATAAAAACCTGACACCCATCCCTAGGGAAGTATGTAGTTGCTTCTGTTTACTCTTGCCTTGAGATCTGGCCCAAGGCTGAGGAGTGTCTGTCTCTAGTTGGAAAGTCACCTTTTCTTCAATGTTGTCCTTGAGTACCTGGCCTTGTCTGACTGCCTATAATATTTATACATAATTCAGCTGCATACAACATTCCCTCCTCTGAAGAAGTAACCCAAACTGCCATGAGGGCAACATGGGCAATGACTGGTCTGGCTTGTTCAGGCTGAAAGGGGTCGTAGTTGTGAATCAGCAATTAGAACTCTCCAGAGGTCCTATCTAAAGGCCCTCAATAGACACCAGGCAATTTTATCTTGGATAGGTGGAATCACTTTAAATCTGGAGAAGACAAAGCCAAAGAAACTTTTATACATACATCAAATAAATAACATCAGTGGAATAATAGTCCTTTTATGTTTTATCAACTCTGGTATTACTCAGGCCCCATGAACTGCCAGAAACAAGGAAAACATTGAGTACTCTCCACTTTACAAGTGGGGATCATTGGCTGGGTAACTACTGACACATTTATTTGAGCATCTATTAAAAGTTTAGGGGCCTGGCGGGATGGCTCAGTGGTCTAAAGCACCTGTTTGGGAAAGCTTGGGTGGCTTCAGGGACCGCGGTTCGATCCCGGGCACCACATGCTGCGCCAGCCCTGCCCTCAGGGCGGGCTGAGCCGGCCATAGAAATGAGTGAATAAACAAACAAAGGTTCTGAAACAAGAAATAAATAAAATACAATAATTAAAAAAAATAAATAAAAGTTTAACAGGCTTTCTCTTTACATTGGCAGTTAACATGGGTTCTCTCAGGCTGAGAGGCAAAGACTGATGAACACCTGAATTTCAAACTTCCTATAACTCCATCATGAACACTTTATTTTACCTTTCTAGTAGCTTTGGATATTTGAAATGTCCCATGTCTCTGTCCAGTTTTGACTGGCCTTTGTTCGAGGCAGCTAGTATCACCATTTTCATTTTCCATCTATAATTCCATTCTGTATCCTTTCTACTATGAAACACCTCAACTCAAATTCATTCCTGTTTATGGGTTGTTGTGGTTTGTTTTTTATTTATTTCCAGCTTCATTGCACTTTATTCAGATAATATTCATGGTATAATTTCTGTTTTCTTGCATATACTTAATCATGACCTATGGACTAATATGTGGTCTACCTTAGAAAATGTCTCATGTACAGGTGAAAAAAAATGTGTATTCAGAAGTGGCTGTGTGGATCACTCTGTATATATCCACTAAATCCATTTGTTCCAAGTACTGGTTCAGTTCTATTACTTCTTTGCTAATTTTTTTTGTCTGCTTGACCTATCTTTTTGGAGTAAGGGTGTGTAAAGAATTCCTGTTAGAATTGTGGCATTGTATAATAGAATTTTCATGTTGAATTAGGATTCTCTTACATAACTCAATGTTCCCATGTTGGTTGCAAACATATGTATGAGTGCTATCTCTTCTTCTTGAATTTTTCCCCTAAACAGAATGTAATGGCCTTCTTTATCTTGTTTGATCATTCTTGGTTTGAAGGTGAGACGATCTGAGAGTAGGATTGTTACTGCTACTTTTTTTTTCTGAGATGCTGGGACAAGTAATATTGTTTTCCATCCTTCAACATTTAGCCTATGAATTTCTTTATGAGTTAAGTGTGTTTCTTCTATACAGCATATTATTGGTTTTGCTTCCTAATCCTCTCTGCCAGTGTATTTCTTTTAATTGGTGAATTGAGACAATTTAGAAAGCTAGTTATAATTGAAATGTACAGATTTATGCTTGTCATGTTATTTACCTGCTGATGTTTACCCCTTTATCTCCTGTGTTTAATAGTTTGCCCTATTGGGTGGTATCTTTCCCTTCTCATTCATGGAGTTATGGTCATTTTGGTGCCTCTCTAGAATATCTTTTGCTAGTCTGTGTATGGTGGGCTTTGACATCATGAAGTTATTTTTTGTTGTTTATCATGGAAGGAAGTATTTTAGTTCTCTATCAAACCTGAGAGAGTTTTGTAGGGCATAAAAGTCTGGGCTGGAATTTGTTTTCACGGAGGACTTGAAGAACTTTGTTCCAGAGTTCACGGTTTGTGAAGAGAAATCTGCCATTATTCTAATGCGTTTTCCTTTAAATGTGATCTCTTTCTTTTCTCCAGTGGCTTTAATATGTTATTCTTGTACTGCCTTTCTGGGATCTTGACTATTGTATGTCTGGGTGTGTCTTCATTTCAGTTGATGTTATTTGGAGTTCTATATGCTTTAGTCATCTGAATACCAAATCATGTCCCCATATTTGGGAAGTTTTCTGCTATTACTTTTGCCCACATTCTTTTCATGTTTTTATTGGCTCTTTCTTTCTCACTGATACCTACTAATCTCACCTTGTTTGTCCTTGCGTCATCTCATAGAAGTTAAATTATTTTTCTTGCTTCCTTGTTTTTTTTTTAAAGATTCTTTGTTATCTCTTTACTAGCTGCTACAATGTCTTCAAGATTTGAAACTCTGTCATCACTTCCATTCATATGGCTTTCCCAGCTTTTGATTGAGGTTTTAAGCTCCTATGTATCCTTTGAGTCTGCTACATGGCATCTATTACTTTCCTGTATTGCTCATTCAAGGAATCCATCGTTTTTCTAATCTCACCTAATTTTTTTTTTGTCAGAGTCCAAGTTCATACTACATCAAGCTCTTTTTTTAATTTACTAAATTCTTTTTTGCTTTTTTAATAGTCTTTGTCTTAGAAATTAGTTTTCCAAATGGAGTTCATTTCACCTACATTTGGACTGAGAAATAACTCAGGAATAAGGAGTTCTGTGGAGAAAGTACCTAGATTCAAGGATTAGACGATGAACCATTACATATATTCACACAGAAATGTGTAGAATTCTGTATCAGATTATATTTACACTGGACATGGGGGAAAGGTGTGATATGACACAAACAAAAATGTAGTAAGACAGAAAAATATGTGTATGTATAAATGAGATAAGATTTAGAAATCATCAATCTAACCAACCAGACAGAGAGATACAAGGGACCTACCATATAGCAGGGAAGACTGATAAAATGCCAAGCCAGAGAAACATAATTGATGATCTCACTTAAATTGAAAATAGTGGGGCTGGTGAGATAGCTCCGAGGCACAAGTGCCTGCTGGGCAAGTGCAAGGTCATGAGTTCGAACCCTGGTCCCACAAAAAAAAAAAAAATTGAAAATAGTTATTTCATAATTTAATGAACACAAGTACAGGAAGTCTCATGCATATATTTTAAAGGAATTTATCAAATAAAACCAATTTTCTCAAGACAACTTAAAATTATCTATAGTCAAGGTCAAAATAGAACTTAAAATTTTCATTTTCCTTCTTACTGAGCCTGATAATAAATATTGCATGATGATATGAAGTAAAACAAAGCAATGTTAAGGCAAAGAATAATGTCTTACAGATATTAGCCAAATACTTTTTATTTATATTTTTTTACATTATGGCCAGCTCACCCTTCCCTGGGGGTGGGGCTGGTGCAGCATGTGGTGGTGGGGATCGAACTGTAGTCCCTGCAGTTGACTAAGCTTTCCTAAGCAGATACATTCAACAGCAAAGCCATCTTGCCATCTCCTTACCAGAATATTTTTTAATGTTTGTAAATTTCTCTAAGGGTGAAATTTTTATTCTTATTATACTCATTAAATTTTATGTAAAATAGCAGAAAATCTTTTAACTAGTAAGAAATCACATTTGTTCCTTTTTAGAGCACACATGCACCTGCAAAAATTAAACAAGGTATAATTTTAGAAAACAATCAGGAATTTTTAAAATATGTACATTTTCATAGTTTATAAGATACTGTAACATGTTCCATTTTTAAGACTTTAAACAAAAGATGCCCAATTTTTTTCAATATATTTGTTTGTCAGTATATGCATTGTTTGCATGAAAATATTTTGCAACTTATTTTTAAGAAATTATGATTGATTTTCATCTGTTTGTTAGTTTGCTTTGTCATAGAGGATTATATAGGACTTTCTAAAGCATGTGGAATGTGACTGGCCCGGATCAGATTAGCATCAGATGAACTCTGATCTGTAACTGACGTCTATTATGAACTCTAAGATGTCATATCACTAACAATTCCATAGAATTCTGTCATTATTTTGCTGTAAAATATGAGTGTCTATCATAATATAGATGAGAGTATGTGCTCATCTCACTTTGCCTCTAACTACCAATTATCATTTCAGCTAATTACTTTTGGGCTTCACTTAACCTGGTCTGTGAGCTACTGAGTCATTTCTCTAGGTAACCAAAAATGCATGAGTAGACATACATTTTTTTGTTGTTGTTGTTGGACATTTTATAGCACATTACATTCTCTCTCTCTCTCTCTCTCTCTCTCTCTCTCTCTCTCTCTCTCTCTTTCATGGCTACCTCAGCCCACAATGCCAGCTTGGATAGCATGGCATGTAGTGCCCACGATCAAAGCACAGTCCCTGATGTTGCCTAAGAGGCACTTCGGCCCACTGAACTATCTTGTTGCCCCCCTACTTGCTCTTTCACAGTTAAATATTTAGTATCATTTGGTATAATTCTACTTTCTCCACATTCTCTTGATGAGATTCATTTCCTTTATTTTCCTCAAAGTCTTTGCAACTGAATTTTGAAATGGATAGAAGTTATATCCTGACTATAAGAAACTTGAGTTAAAGGGCTGGCTAGACAGTTCAGCTGGCTAAAGCACCTGCTAAGTCAGAGAGCAGTGAACAGAGTTTGATCCCTGCTGTGCGGTACCAGCCCTGCTCCCAGGGTGTACTGAGATGGAGATTGAGACTCGGGTGGTGACCAAAAACAGGAGAATCACTGCAAGTCCAATCTACATAGTGAGACCCTGTAGACCCTGTACTAAATACATAAAATTAAAAAAAAAATTGAAAGCTTGTCGTACATCTCTGACAAAGTATCATCCATCATATTGCCTAGTCCATACACTGTATCAGACAATTGCCAGGGTCAAAACTGAGGGTAATTTCAAAGATAAATGTAGCAGCATCAAGCAACACACAAAAAAACCTATCTGATTTCTCAGGCTCTTATTGCTCTCCTATCAGATGCATGTTCTCTGTCTTCAATCATTTTTCATGTATTTATGGTAAGGCTTGAGGTGTCCGCTCATAAAATAGTAGCACTGGTTATAGAATATCTCTATTTTATAAGAAAATTGGTATGGTACACATGTAACATTTTCCAAAAGCTCAACAAATTGTTGTGCTTTCTTCTGCACTACTGAACAAGAGACCTCCCACGGTGAGATTTCTGTAGTTAAAACTTGACTAGTAAAGATCACTGCTCTGTTTGCTTGGCCTTCTGCTTGTCATAAGTCTGCACCAGCTGTGTTTGTACCCCTGTGAGTATTGCCATAATAATAGAGACAGAATCGGACCGCATCGCTGCTGCTGTAACCGTTTCTGCTCTGGATGAGAATGATGTGCAATTTTAAGTTAAAATATGTGCAGTACACTTATTCACATATCTATATGACATCCTCCAAATAACTATTTGAATTAAAATGGGAATAATTTGGATTCTGTCTACTTTACTTCTTATGCTAAATAATATTTTCCATTATTTCTTTCAATTCTGTGTATATAAAAGAAAACTCATTTTCACCTCAAAGAAAATTCTGAGGCTTTGATCTGTTTGATCTGTCCATTGCTTCTCATTATAATTGTTTTCCAGTCATTCAAGTTCAAAATTATAGGATGATAAAATGTACTTTATAGATGTTGACAACCAAAGAAGAGCAGGGTTCTGAGTCTAACTGGAAATACTTAAATAGGACTTCACAATTTTGAGTTTTGATAATTAACACATACGTTTAATTCTATTCTCATTTAGTCTAAATGACATCATCATTTTAATAGTAGTTTAACTACTGCATATTGACGTAATGTTCTTATTATGATTGATCAGCATGGGAGTATAAATTGATATTTGGTTTACTGTATGCAGATGAATTACTTCCTTTTTTGAGAATTACATATATGTAGAATTCGGCTTTTAAGAAGTAACATTTAAGGGATGGCAAGATAGCTCAGCTGACTTAGCGAGAGCAGGGTTCAGACTCTGGTATCGCGTGCTGTGCCCACTCCGTCCCCAGGTACACTGAGCCAGCAGTGGAGTCAATCCGGGCAGGGTGGCACATGCCTGTAACCTCAGCACTAGGGGGCAGAAAACAGAAAGGTCACTTAGAATCTGAGCTGTGTAGGGAGACCCTGCACACACACACACACACACA